>CAMGYJ010000011.1:49170045-49331479 GCA_946122785.1 Linum tenue | reverse complement strand
TGACACTGAGCTACTGGAGGCGTAGCTGTACCTCGGGCCGGAAGGAGACTTGGGCTGCTTCAATGTCTGCACCAACTCAGCCACCTGCTGCTCTAAACCCGGACCTGGCCTCCACAGCGTGCACACCACGGTCCCGGGACTGTCTGCCTCTGCTGCTCTGCCCCCAGGAATGATCGCGGGCAGCCAAGGTACTGATCATCTGGTTCAGCTCGGGTGGAGTCTTAGTGAGAATATCCCCTCCTGGGCATAGAGACTCGATCACCCTCTGGCTGTCTGGGGTGAGGGCACTGTAGAATTCCCCACTGTGAATGCATCACTGAAGCCATGATGGGGACACTGCCAGAAGAAATATCCCATGTACCGCTCCCATGCATCACGAAGTGACTCATCTGGCTCTTGGCGGAAGTGAGTGATCTCCCGCTGAATCTCTGTGGTCTTCGATGCCGGATAGTACCTGTGCACGAACTTGTCTGCCAGATCGTCCCAAGAAGTGATGGACAATGGGGGCTGGGTCTCCAACCACCTCTTAGCATTCCCCGCCAGAGAATGGGGGAAGAGGTGAAGGTGGATTGCGTCATCAGGAACACCGTTCAGCTTGAACCCGGTCGTCAGCTGTAGAAAACGGGAAAGATGTACCTGGGCCTCCTCATCCTTCAAGCCATGGAACTGGATAGAGGATGTAATGAGTTGAATCCAGCATGGCTTGATCTCGAAGTTGTTTGCTGGAATGGGCGGATAGAGGATGACCGGGCGGATGTCAGCAATCCGTGGAGTGTAGTAGTACTCCAAGGTGGGACCCGGTGGTGGTGGATGATGATGGACCCCAGCTCCCTGGGGATTGGGGTCGTTCCCCAGGAACTGGTTCCCAGGAGGTGGGTTGTGGTCGCCTTCCATCTCGTACTCGTCCTCGGACTCGCTGCTCAATTGGCCGTCTCTGCGCTCCACCGTAGCCAGTCTAGCTCGCTGTTGTCTCCGAAGTTGGTTGCAGGTGCGTTCAATCTCTGGATCCAACGGCAGTAAACCTCCCGACTGGCTACGGGTCATGCACTATCTGCACACAATCAAGCAATGCAAACCCGTGAAGGCACAAGTGGGAAACAACAAACACTCAATGTGAAAATGAAAATGCTAAAGTAACAGAAATCACTTTTCTTCAACAACCTAGCCGTCCCCGGCAACGGCGCCAAAAACTTGACTCACTCCTACTGTCACTCTAGAAAATGGCCAAGTGTAACCACTTCCTAAAGCGTAGTTATAGCGGGTTTGGGTTTTTTAATGTCAACCCGGGGTCCTAGATATGATGACTACTCAGTGAATTCGTATTATCTAGCAATTGAAACTTTAGTGAAGGTCTAAACTAACAAGCAAACAAAGCAACTAAACGGTTGTTTTCAGGTTAGAGAGGTCACCCGGATATGGTTCCCCCTAGACTGCAGTTAAGCCGGAATTGCAATTACCAAGTTCAATTTCTATGATAGTATACTGCGGAAGGTTCTCAAACAGTCTGAAGTCTCGACTAAAGGTCTCCAGACCCTCTCAACCTGAGTCTCTAGCGGGCGACTAACCTCCACCGGAGTAAACAGATTGAGGCCCTAACAAACCCAAACCTCCACTACCTGAATTGAATTCGGTAAAGAATAGCGAATTGGCTCCTCGACTAAAGTCACCAATTCACTACCTTCAATTAAGGGTATTCTATCAACCTAGGCAGATATTCTCATTCTAAGTTAAAGCAGAAACAACAGAAATTTGATCAGGATTCATGCCATTCAATCATTCAAACCTCAATCGAATATAATCAAATCATAGAAACAGTACTTGGATTCATACAATCAACCCTAACATACAGATCTAGGGTTCTCCATACCCAGATGAATGGGAGAACTACTCCATGGAGAAAGAAGCAAAAGCAGATTCAGACGCGGAAATCATACTGTGAAGGATGGATTTCTGCTCCTGGACGTTGATCGGCACTCCTCCAAGCTCAAGCCAAGCTCCAATGGTGATGAAGATCAAGCTAGGGCACTTGGAGACTCTTGTTTGTCGCTTTCTCTCTCTAGGAATCGCTCTGTCTCTCTCAAACTCGAATCCCCTCTCTTTTTGGCTGAAATCTGCCTAAAGGGCATCACTGGCCAGAACACGGTCGAGGACACGGCCGTGTTCTGGGCCAGCCCGCCCGTGCCCTCTGCCACGTGGTAAATACACGGGCTAGGGAAAACACGGGCGTGTTTTGATGCAGACACGGCCGTGTTTTGAAAGCCTCCTGCCCGTGTTTAAATGCTTGTGCAGGGCATTGCAGGGAAGCCTCGGCAGTAAAAACACGGGCCAGGAACACGGCCGTGTTTTGAAAGCCTCCTGCCCGTGTTTTGGTCATAGCTAGACCAAACGACTTCCAAATGCTCCGAAACTCGCGCTTGGCATTCCCTTCGACGCCTGGGACCTGAAATAGGACAAAGTAGCACAACCCGGCGTAAAATAGGCCAAAACACACAACTATGCTCCGCAAATGGATAAGAAATAGGGGTATAAAATCATGCAATTACATCGTTATCAAACAGCTGGTCAATATCAGCATGGTCATAGTACACAATGTCCTTCTCCTTGAGAAAGTGCTTCCCACTCTTCTTTTTGAGTTCATGTTCGACATGAACTTCAAAGCTGAACTCCCCATTACATTCACCTGTTTTGTTATGAAGAAAATGAAAGAGTATAAGAAAAAGAAAGCAAGCATTGGTGTAGTAAAGTCTACAACAACTCCCTTTATCTTCCTATGTCCATAATAAATACAAATTGACAATGGAAAAGACAACAAGGAAAGCAATTTTCTATTGATATCGATGTTCTCAATTGCTGCCAACCTAATAAACAACTCAGTACAACACACTTTCCACCTATAAAGACAAGAAAGCAACGAAACTTACGATATATAGGGATGGGATCATTTGATTGCCACACATGACCCACCATAATGCTTCACAAATGTCAAATGGGACCAAAACCCTGAAAACGACTACAAAGATTCCACCGAAAATCAGAAAATCTTTTTGCTTTCACTTTTTCCCTTACCTTCCAGTTTACATGTAGCACAAACTCACATATATCAGTGAAAACGAACCAAAAGAAAGGGCTAATAACCTTTGCTTCTATGTCTTCTTGTCGAGCTACAACCACAAAGCATATTAGAATAGGATTTCTGTCGATCTTCAGATTCAAAAGTTTTTAGGGTTTTTGTCGATCTTCCCTGATCATCCAAAAAAATGAGTTCGATAAGAAGGGGAGTGGAAGGAAGGAACGAAGAGTATGGAGAAGTTTAGAAGATCGGCCGTGCTTACCTCCGCCTCCCTGCCGATCGCAACCTTCTCTCCTGCCCGATCGACCGCCTCCAGCAAAGAAGAAACAAAAGGAAGATGGAGTCAACCTCCCCTTCCCGATCGAAGAGAGTGTACTGCTTCTTTCCTCTGCCCTTATCCTCGCTTTCCCTGTACGATCGTCTTGTCGTCTTCCCCGACGTCCTCCGCCTCCAGCAGTGAAGAAAGGGAATCGACAAGAAGAATGAGCAAACCCCTTCTTCTGCCCTTTCTTTTTTACTTGGTCTAACAAAACAAAACAAAAATTGTACAAAAAAATAAAGTAAAATTAAATTAAAATGAACTGAACTAGTATCGTACCACTAGCACTGGTAGCGGTACCAGTAGAGAATAACACAAAAACCAGATGATAATGATACGCTACCAGAAGAAAATGGTACCACTAGTCGGGAAAAAAATCCAGATCTAGAAAAGGGGAGCTGGTGACGAGAGAGAGGCAGAGGGGAGAGGGTGACCTCGCGATGGCGGCAGTGGTGGGAGATGAAGGGCGGCGAGAGGGCTCTGATGGGAAGAGGATGATTGTGTCGCGGTAGTGGGAGACGGACATTGCGACGGGCTGGCGGGAGAGAGTTGCAATGGCAGGGGTGGAGGGAGGTTGAGGATTGCGGAGGCAGCGGTGGCTGCAGGAGACAGGGGCGATGGTGCTGGGAGTGGAGGGCTTGTGGCGGTGGAGGACTCTGCGACGGTTATTGCTGCGGGAGAGAGGGAGGAGGGAGAGAGGGAGGATAGTGTAATTAGAGTTTTTTTCTATTTATATGGTAGGGTGAATGATTGTGTGTGGTAAATTTTTTCTCTTCCAAAAATACCTTTCCTTTAATCTTAACCGTTAATTTGAAAAAAGAATAAAGAGACAAGAGAGAGAACGTATCCAAGGACTATGAAGTGGGTTGTGAACTATTACATTCCCCTTTCCATGTGAAGCTATTTAGGTTTGCTTAATTAGATGAAAGATGACTATGGAAGTCTTATTAGCGGGGAGATTGTAAGCAAAATTGCCACCTCATTGCTGGCCATCACACCTTCTGATACATGGGCAAAAATGATCCCCCAATCACTACCTGATGACACGTGTCCAAGGTAAGTGATAGAGATGAAATATCTCCACCACTTCAGGAACAGACCAACAACTTTATCTCTCCACTCTCCTATTCTGTTTCATTCTGTTCCTTAGTTTTAGCAATCCTCTGCGTAGGATTTGCCCTTCTGTTACATCTACTGTTGTACATAAACATATATTCAATAAATAGCAACTCAGGTTTTCTGAGACACTTTCATGGTATCAGAGTCTCAAATCCTCTAACGAGGTGCTCTGTTTTTCTTTTCTTTCTTCCGGGCCTTAAGTTCCATGGAAGTTATCCCTCTTTCCCCGCTTCAGTCGCTACCTCCTTCCTTCTAGTTGCCCGGATTCGGAGTTTCAGAACCGCAGCCAAGCAGCCGCGCTCTTTCTCCTCTTCTTTTGGACTAGGTAGTAACCCCGCTGCTATCCCCTTTCTCATGTCTTCTGTCCTACATCTTCCTCTTCCCTTCTTTAATTCTCAGACCCTCCCCATTTCTATTCTTCTTCTTGTTCTTCTCATTCCGGTTACCATGGAAATTAGTCAATTACACTATCTTCTCCTGCATCATGTCTTCTGAAATACTATCCTCACATTTGCTTCCACTTCTCCTTCTCACTACTGAAATTATGTCTCTGAATTCCTTACTTCCTCTTCTCGTCCCTTCCCTTCTCTATTTCTAGCTTCCTGTCGTCCCATTCTTTCTCCTTACTCCCCTTTCTAATTGCCAAACCGCTCCTTAGTACTTTTCTCCTTACTCTTCTACAAATCTCCCTACGCTCTTTTTCTTTCCTTTCACTAGTTCTCCTGCCAAGTTCAGGAATCGACTGAATCCACCTCTTCACCCTTCACACACTGCTCCTCCTGACCTTTTATTCCTTCCCTTTGAAATCCTTTTTCTATGATATCATTGAGTTCTCCATAATATATTCAATCCTTCTCCTCACTAGTCACTCCTACTATTGCGAGTTTTGCCGCATTTAAGCTGGCCCCACTGCCTCCCAGTGCACCCTGGGTCTGCACTGGCGATGACAATACCATCTCGTTGGCGATGCAGCCCACTCCATCAACCGCATATCAGTGACTGATCCTGCCGTCACAAACTCCTCCAATGACGAGGGATCGCCAAGCAGCAACTATGAGTTCCTTACTACCGGCACCAGAACAACACACAGACGGCCTCACCAACCCATTGACTCGGCTCTCATTTCGACGATTCTACTCCAAGTTTCACCTCACCGAGGTTCCACTTGCGGGGGCGTGATAGAGATGAAATATCTCCACCACTTCAGGAACATACCAACAACTCTATCTCTCCACTCTCCTATTCTTTTTCATTTTGTTCCTTAGTTTTAGCAATCCTCTACGTAGGATTTTCCCTTCTGTTACATCTACTGTTGTATATAAACAATATTCAATAAAGAGCAACTCAGGGTTTTCTGAGACACTTTCAGTAAGTACCCTTACCTTTCAACTATTTTAACACTTCAATAAAAGCTACGCCAACCAGAGGCGCATATAAATAGGACACTCATTTATACTTTTTGGCAGTTCATTTCATATTGAACTCTAAAACTCTCTTTAGAATCGGCTCAATACGCCGCTCCATGTTACTCTCCTCTCAAATACTAACTTGAGCTTTGGAGCAGGTCTTTGGTACTAAGATATATTTCACTATTGGACTGTGGTTCTCCTAAGTTTTGTCCGATCTGGTCTGGACCGGACCGAAGCCCACCCTTAATTGTGGCTATTTGGACTTTGGGGATAATATATCGTCCCTTTTTTATATATGGTTGGTGTATCGTCTCCATAGGTGCAAATTGAAGTCAACAAATCATTTAAGGACAACAAGTGATCCCTTATACTATATCTTTGGAGATGACAAGTTTAGATATTTGTAACATTTAGAGATGAATAAGTTGCTACATAAGTTGTGCCCTGGACGAAAAATTGTGTTTTAGGGACAAATATTCCATATTTCTCCGTAGATTAAGAAAATTGTATAAAGCAAACAAAAACTAGATTGAGGAACTTGGATACAAACTGATATGATAACATACAACAATTAAAATTTTATTCTTAATAGGACATGAAAATCATTAGTCATGTAACTCAGTGGCGGATGCAGGGGTGCCCACTTTGGGCGACGGCCCAACCCTCCTCTGGATCTGGAGCTAGTATATTTCTTAAGAGTTTATCGATTTTAGTCATTTGGTTTAGTGTATTTTATAATAAGATTGTGTGTAATTAGAAAAATGGGTTAGATGAACATATTCAAATCACAACTCTAAATTTATAATAGAAATTCTAGCTCCAATGATTCTCGTCTAAAGAAAAATAAACAATGAAACCTAAAAGTCTAAAATGTAAAATACTAAAAGAAATATGAGGTTTGTTTCCTTCAAAAAATTTACTAGAGCAGTTGGTGGAAATAGGGATGGACACACAATACAAATTGATTAGTCAATTGATTTGTCTAGTGTTGACATTGCCCATTTCAACAGCTACTATCGAGAGAACCTTTTCATCATGAAACAAATGCAAAATGATTTGCCCAACAAAATAAGTGATAAATTTCTCGCCGATTGGGTAGCTATTATATTTAAAAGATAATAGTATGTTATTGGTATGGATGTAGACTCCATTATTGATTAATTCGCTATATCAAAAGATCGACATGTACAATTGATTTTATAAAAAACTATGATTTTTTACGGGATCAAATTTTCTAATTAAATGCGGCCCCTTTCCATTAAGTATTGGATCCGCCGCTGATATATGTAACTTATAGGGACAACTAATAAAGATTTTTTTAGAGAAGTCTTACTATCCTCGCTAATTTAATTTGCTTGCGGTTTGAGTTCAAGTTCAATTCATCTCTCATCTACCAGAAAATCATGTTGGGGCACTCATGTACAAAGGTGAAAGAACACTAAGGTGGGAAACAATTTTTAGCGAGCATTGTTTTGACAATTAATTTCGAAAACATAATAGTTTGAGAAAATTAAATCACAAACTACGAAAAAGGAAATCTAAAAAATCTCATGCACAAAGGTAATTACAAAATCGTCATTTTTCCAACTTACGGGCTTCATTAAATAATTCTAGATTTAAAAAAATTCTTCATATAAAAAAATCAAGCAATTCTTCATAAAATAGAATCCTATGAAATCTTCTTCTTTATGGAAACTTCTAGTTTTGGGAACACCTAAGAAGTTACAAAATTAATTAAAATTTATTCACTTCTTTTATGGGGACAATTTTATACACTTGTCTCTTAAATAACTTAAAATAATATTTTTTACAACAAACTACTCAGTGGTCTCCAAATCCTTTCCCCTTTCTACTTTTAATAAAACTATATCATCTTTATAAAAAAAAATCTGACTAAATTTATGAGTATCAAAAGATGTGGCACATCCATAAATAAATAAATAAAAGTCCTGAAAAGAATTCCATCAAAACAATTAGTATTGAGCTAGTTATGGGCAGGGCAGGATGGTTGGATCCATGGGAGTTGAAAAATCTTGGCTGCCACACATGCTGCCGTCTATGCTTAAAACTCCTTCACCCTGCGCGTTATATTAGGGCAAAGCACATGATCATTTAGCTAAATGGGCATTGTGGAAGATGCAATCATTTTCGACACATATATGTACACGTACGTAAATCGCACACACACCTTAGCGATGTTCCTTAGGAAGGTGGTGGAAGCATTCCCGGGCGAGGAAAATGCTTGAATAAGATCTGCTAAAACCAATTGAGGCTGCGACACTGCTCCGTCGTACCAGTCTTGATTGCAAATTTGGTCGAGAAAGATGTCCAGAACAACCAACCAACGCAATTATATATTAGCTACTAAGCAAATCAATGGAGGACAAGATTAAAAACAGTCTAGATAAACCCATTATTATAAATATATTACCAAGAGTTGAATTGTAGGCTCGTTTATCGTATCTCCACAAGGTTTGGTTGGTGAGGAAAGCAAAGCAAGAGTGGTCTTCGACACCCACGTTGTCAAGGAAGCTTGACACCGTGTATGCCGCGGGATCAAGAGTTGCGGTTTCATCAATCACCACGTCCACCGTCTGATAGAGATTAAAATGTTAGACAAAACAAAAACAAAAACAAAAACAAAAACAAAGTGTCGTCTGTGAAGTAAACGTACACAAAGGATAGCATGAAGTGCCTCCAAGTCATCTGGATTGGAGGTATTGTAAGTGATTCTGTTGATAGAGGTATCTATGTTCTCCCCACCTGCATCTTCCACGTACTGCGTGCATGCACGTAGCTTAATATTAGTTACTCGGTTGATATATATATATATATGGTGGCGTCTTTTGTGCATCCATTTTTTTGGGTTCATTCAATACACTCGTCTTATAATCGTCGTTTTTTGCAGGCGATTTATGTGAAACGATGTTAATCGTTACTTGTGATATGATGGAACAGAAACCCATGAATTTGCACAAAAATCGTTCAAGATTTATTTTAATTTGAATGATTTGAGGTTTAGAGATTTAGGGTTAGGGTTTAGGTCTAGAATTTGGGGTTTTGGGTAGGGATTCAAAATTGAAGGTTAAAGAGTTAGGGTAATGGATTGATTAGTTGTGATTCTATGTTATATCATCATATTAGACTAATGCTACTAATTAAAATTCAAAATTCGATGTATTATGACCACTTTTAAAGTTGAATGCACCAAAAAAAGTGATTGCACCGAAGTAGCCACACTATATACATATAATTTACCCAATGTACGATAGCACCACCCATATATATATATGGTCCTGTCTTCGGCGCAACTCACTTTTTTTGGTGCACTCAATGCACTCATCTCATAATTGTCATTTCGAGCATACAAGTCAAAACGGTATCCATGATTACTTGTGATACGATGAACAAGAAACATATGAATTTGCAAAAAAAAAAAAAAATCATTCAAGATTTACTTCAATTTGAAGGATTAAGGGTTTAGGGATTTAGGGTTTATAATTTGGGATTTTGGGTTTGTGTTCAAAATTTAAGATTTAGGGGTTAGGGTAATGAATTGATTAGTTGTGATCATATCATCATATCACACTAATGCTACCAATTAAAATTCAAAATTCAATGTATTAAGGATTTAAGGTTACTTTTAGAGTTGGGGTGCATTGTATCTCATTTATAATTTTATCAAAGTTTGAGTCAGCTCATTGTTTCCCAGCCGAGATTTACTACACTCGTGATTGTATCTTGGTCTCTAGAATTTTATTGGAGTATTTAGTTTGTAGACAGTAGATATAATGGCGTGGTAGCTAACCAAGCACCTTTTGTTGAATGTAAAATCAGGATTTGGTGTTGAGTTATCCTTGAACAGACTTTACTAGTTAGAATCCAAATTCGAGCCAAGTTTGGGGTCGGGCTTAAGCTACAACCGAGTTGTAATGAGTTGAACTAGATCAATCTTTCAAAAAAAAAAAAAAAAAAGTTGAACTCGATCTGGTTCGTTGAACTCATTGTCAAGTCGTACTCCAGTTTCGATTTTGTAAAATCAAGTCAAGTTTTAGCCTCCCTAATGTATAAAGTTCATGTCAAAGTCTAGTTTAAGTACTATTTTATTATTATTGTGACGAGCACAGGGCAGGACTAAAGACAGCTCGACTCGATTCGTTAATTAAATATATAAAAGAATCAAATGCAAATATTGATAACATGAAAATAAAAAGGATGACAATATAATTATTTGATCTTTTACAAGTGTGGAGTACCTACCTTCAACTTGGACTTATCCTGGGTGAAGGACCAAATGTCCTGGGTCACCAATACATGCACAAAGAGGAGAAGTCAAATTCAAATCAAAATTCTCCAATGGATAAATGTCTCCCAATTAATCAACAATCTATTTGAAATCATCTATTCACGGCCAATGAGTCTGGACTAGGGCTGGCTATTTGGACCGGGACTGGATGAAAAACCGGAAACCAGACCGTATAACCCGGACCGAGATCGAACCGAGACCGGATAGTAAACAATCCAATATAAAATCAAGACTGAATTGGGACCGGACCGGGTCAAGACCGGACCGGATCAAGACCAGACTGTATCCAATCCAATCTTCGGTCCTTGTATTTTCAAAAAAACCGGACTGTACCGGATCAATTTGGGCCAATTTAACCGGACCGTATAGCCACCCTTAGTCTGGACATTTGAAAGACATTAATATAAAAATTTGTGATGCTTTTTATAGGTATATATATTTACTAACATTGTAGAAAGCGAGCCAGGCTACCACCGGCTTGAACGGTCTGGACTGGTTGGCTACAGCTCCAGCTAAGCACAAATAATTTTCTTTAATCTGCCAAACTCAAAACAAGAAGATGAAGCATCTTTTAAGGGATAATAGTATTTTATGTCCCTCTACTATGACAAGTTAACAAACATGCTCCTCTACTGTTCTTTTGTACTTTTGTATCCCTTTATTAACAGACTCACCATATCATAAACTTGGTTGGCTCTTGTCTCCAGGTTTGCGAAAACACCGATGAATTTTATCCACTCTGCTCGCTGCATGCCAATCACTATATATATTCAGTGTTTTTCCCCCTTCTTTCAAAAAAGTAAGACATGTTTATTTTCATTTCTGTTTCCTGTTTTTTAGAAAACAGATGTTGAAAACAGGTGATCAAAAACAACATTTTGTCGTTTCTGAAAACAACAGGAAGTTGCCACTTTCTGTTTTCATAGTTGGAAACGAATAGAAAATGAAATGAAATGTAAACAAGTTTTCTCATTTCGGTTGCCAAATTTATGACATGAAAACCAAAAACAGGAAAGGAAAATGGAAGTATATAGAAAAAAACAAGAATATTTAGTACTTGAAAATGAGAGTATAGGGATAGGAAATGCAAGGAGTAGAAATATTACAAAGGATGGTAGTACCTGTAAAGGGTGGTCCTCATAGAAAGGCAGGAAATCAGCCAAGTTGCAATAGGTCTGTTGTTGATCAGTGTTGGTTACAAAATGGGCAGCAAATTGCATCAAGTCTTCCGGTGCATCTTTATTAAGTATTGTAATTTGTCCTTCTCCATATAGTTTCAAAGCACATGCAGACGCCACTGCATTTGTTGTGATTCCCTTCAGAAGCCCCAGTAACCCTAGCAACTGCATTCCATCTTTTCACTTTAATTCACAAAAAATGTTCCTCGTATATTAATGTTGCTTCATGGTTGGTTTGTGAGAAATGAACACGAATAGACATAACTGTTGGGTATTCTACAATCCAGGAAAGTAATAAGATAACTCGATTGTTTTTATATGTTATATACTAGGTTCGACAGGTTACATTTCGTAAGATACGACATACATTATTAAGTAATGATTACATAATGTATATGCTTACCTTACATAACTAATTCTTACTTAATCGATGGCCCATTTATGTAATGAATATTTACTTTGTGCGTTGTTTCATAAAGTTTTAAGTCATTACATAAGTAGTATAACGGCAACGACAAATTCGTATAATAAACCAATCCAAGTCGGCCCATAAACCACCAAGGTTCATATAGATAACAAATTAGTATCAGAGTCTGGCCGGCGATTGTATGCCAACAAAATCTAGCTAGGCAGATGTAAAGGAAAAGCACAACCTGCACGAAAGACCGGAACTCTCTACCAGGGGTTCAATATTTAGTGCCTAAGATATTGTCTAAAGTAAATTTTATTATAGCCTTATATAGGACATGATTAATTCGATATAGTAGATTTGGGAGTAATATAATAAGTTATCATATCTCAATAACGTCACTCGAACTATCTCTAATGCAAGCTATTTTACATGATAAATCATATACCCAATACTTAATTATTTATTAATGTGATTATCACCATCTTTAGCAAGGATGAGTTAAGAGTTTATACTTTAGTACCTAAGGCATTATCTATATATAGTAAACCTTGCTCTAGCCTTACATAATGACTATAAAATATTTGAGAAACTATTCTGAGTCATCTTTATCATAATAAAACACAATCATTATTTTTATAGTACTGATAACCTACGCACCATGAGAACTTTTCCGTAGACAACAGGCTTTTTTGCAGCTAGTGAACAAAAAAAAAAACTTATTGGAGGAAAGCAGCTTACTGGAACTTTTGAATAACTTTACCTCGAAATAGGATACTGCAAAAGCAAAACAAAAAAATGTATGAAAGTGATGTGAAGAGGATAGAACGATTTATGATGATGAGTTTGGTCTAAAATAGAGGGGGGAAAAGGCTACTCCCCACAGTGGAACATTTTTTTAGCAACCGATCAAAATGAGATCAATATATATATAATTAGTTGTTGTTGATGATGATTTGGAATTTGGGGAAGAGCAGTAGTTAATTACCAGGGAAGAAGTAAGTATCAGCGGAGAAGTTTGAGAAAGGAACCACAAAAGATCGGATCCTTTGGGTGCAGTACTTTGTCCTCGTAGCGGCCATCCTCGAGTTATTCTGTCCACCCAACCCAACCCAACCCAAGAAAAGAAAAAGAAACCACAAAATTATACTCCAATCTGATCTGATCTGACCAATTAATTACTTAATTAACTATCTAGCTGATGGATAAATCTAATTAGTGAAATGAAATGGTAATTGGGGACCTGGATGAGAAGGTAGCTCTTGGCGTCAATGACATTCTTGATGACTTTGAAGGTCTGGCCGTAGTAGATGTGGAAGTTAGCTGCATCCTCCACCTTCGACACCACATTCACTGCTGTTCCTGTTCCTGTTCCAACACAAAACGCCGCCGCCACCGCCGCCGCCACCAACGCTCGCCACCAACACATATTTGTCTAGTTGGGGGTGGGAGATGGAAGCCAAACAAGGAGAGAGAGAGAGAGAGAGAGAGAGAGAGAGAGAGAGAGAAGGAACGGTGGGTTGGTTTGGATTGGATTTGGCGGTGCTGACGGTGGGGAAAAGAGGAGTGTGGAGAAATGGGCGGGGGGTACAATTCATTTTCATTAATTAATTAATTAAAGCATGCCCGTGAACTACAACTACTGCATTGCTCTGTCTTTTCTCGCTCGCCTCTTCTTTTGGCTTCTTCTTTCTCACACATTCATTCCTTGTTTGATTCCAATTTGCCAATTTCCAACCATTTTTTGAATTTATATTCTCAATTCTTGGAATAAATTAAGGGCTACGAGGTTGTCAATCCGGTCATCTGCTTATATAGTTAAGAGAGATGAGGGATAGTGGTCAAATATGATACTGCAAATTTTGTTCACGTATACTAATTTTTGTAATACAAGTAACAAACAAAATTGTGAAATTAATACAAATGAAATCATGCAAACACATATACAACGTCCTAGCAGACATAATACACTGTCTCTCATTAAGAAATCTTATTCCCCTTTAGAATCTAAGGTTATGGAATGATTCCTTCCATGATAGAAAGGACATACCTTTTTGGCGTAGCGGTACCTCAAACCCCGAAAATCAAGGAACGCAGAAAGAGGACGAGAACCACACTTGACTCGATTTTTCTTTTGAAAACAATGCAAAAAAATAATTTGGGCTTTGGCATAGGGGATAGGTGTTATTTATAGTTTATGAATGGATGTGAGTGAAGGGATGTGACCCTTCGGATGGGTGATTACAACCCAACCAACGCATTGGTTCGTTTTAAAATTATAAACCATTGCATCCGTTCGGTCCATGTTAGTTGGACCGGTTGGTTCACTCCTACCGCCACATTGGTTTGGTTCAAATTGGTTGGTCTGGTTGTTTACACAAACCAATTTGACCAATTACCAAAATATTTAATCAAATCAATTAACCGAATCTAAGGACTCCTTCCCATATATAACCAATATGGTATTTCAAGAGCTTCTCTTGGCTCATTCACATTTCATTCTCATTCACACCATTCAACATCCCAACAATCCCCCACATGAAAACTGAATGCTAAGTTTTGAAAACTATGCAGAACTGTTTGATTTTTTACTAAGATTTAGTTGCATGGGGATATGTGGGTTTCCCTTTGAACCTTCCTTAGTGAACATATATCAAGTATACTCACCAACCGGTAGATGTGATATCTTTGAACCGTCGGTTTTGCTTGTATACTAAGACAACATATGTCACACAACTAACTCTTATATGTTCACTAGTTCTCATAGTTGTGTTCGTTTAAGCCTTAAACACCGCTTGCTCTCATGAGTGCTAAGAGAACATACCTTCTTTTATTTTCCTTGAAGCGGCTCCACTTCACACTCACATAGGTGATTTCTAAACATGTATTCCGAAAATACACTATTTGATCACATCACGTGTCAAACTTAGAAACCATTAAAACCTTTCATATTTAGGTTTACCCTTATTTTGGACATTGTCGCATCCTGAGAATGGACTTTGAATAATTTGACAATGTCGGACCATCATTCACAACTTCGTTTGCTCGTTGAACCTAGAAGTTGGGTCTGCCAATCCTGCTTAGGTAGAGTTACCGCTATAGGTGTCAAAACAGAAACCGACCCGACTAACCCGACCAGCAACCCGACCGCAACCCAAATTGACTAAAAGTCAATGTCCCGCAACCTGCCCAACCCGCAACCCGATTGACCCGTGACCCGATTAACCCATAACCAGAATAACTCTCAATCCGATTAACCCGAACCTGATTGACCCAAACCCGATTGGCCCGAACCCGACTAACCCGTAACCCGCCCGATTGACCCAAATAATTACTATATTGTATATTATATAAATTTTCAAATGAAGTTTGTTTGTTGTAAGACTAAGTAAAACTGGTTTTTCATTTTATAAAGGAAAGTTTAAAAAAATTATATTGAGTTGAAATTATGTATTTTTAATAAAAGAAAGAAGAGAAAGAAATAAGGGGGAGTTTGGATACTTTGGTTTATAGGAAAAGAAGGAAGTGGAAAATTTTAGTGTTTTCAACTTTTTGGGAGAAAAAGAAAGAAGGGAGAGTGACTCGCTAAAACACAACTCCTAACAATGACCAAGTGTAACCAATGAAATGGACTGCAGTATAGTGGTCCAAGTAATAAATATCGAATCCTCGGGTCTCTAAATGTACTATTACTCAGCTTTCGTTCATTATCTAGCAAATCATAATGAGGTTTGATTAACTAAACTACTCTACAAGTTAAACTAGGTTAGACTACTAATTATAGGTTGGGAACACACTTAGGTATGATTCCCCATAGTCACTAGCCAGATTAATGATTGATGATCTCTAACTTGTTTCACTTTCATTCACAATGCGGAGAATCCTTGACTAGACCTTAAATCTCGACTAAAGAAGTCAAGGCCTTCTTGAGTCAATTGCCTAGAGGGATGTGTCGTTCTCCAGAAAAACTGATCAAGGCGTTCTGAACTCCCTAGTCACCAGAAATAATAGTTGAACATCCCTAACGTTAACGTGTTCAACTCGCTTGAATAATTTTTTAACAAATTAACACTTGGTCCAACCTGCCACCTACAAAAGCAGATAAAGCTCGCTCACAACACTCGTCAATACCTTAGATTCAGGTTCAATTTTTTTCCCAACCATAAGAAGAAGAAAAAAAAGAAATTTATAAATGCTAAAATCGGTTTCAAGTCGCTTTGACCTGATTGAATTAGATTGGATACCCATTGATTTGGATTCAATTGTGATCATGCTCAACAAAAAAGGAAAAGTAAAAGAAAAACACTAAAGCGGACGAAACTCGATCCTTTTACCAAACTCACCAACATTTAGTAGATATGGTAACGGCATTGGAAAACGGTGGAAGGGGACAGCTTAGGATTCCGTTGACAGTGCTTAGAGAAGGTTATGAATTGGTGAGCATTGTTGATGATTGGACAGAGCATATCTAGTATTGTCTTTGGTCGCGACCATGGCAAACGGTGTAAGAGAGCAACTCAGGATTTCACCGACAGTGTTTCGAGCCGGATTGCGAAATGTTGTGAAAAGTGGATAGTTGTTGGCAATGTAGTCAAAATCGCGCTTTAAAACTTAAAAACTTACGATTTTACGTTTCTAGTTCACTAAGACGCTTCTACACAAAATCTTAGTTTTTATAACTTATGTAGTTAGAACTCCGCTTTAAAACATAAAAACTTATGATTTTAACCTTCTAGATCACCAAAACATTTCTACGTAGAAACTCGCTTTTGACTACATTGGTTGCTGCAATAGCGAGTTGAAAACCTAGTAGGCAATAATTGTTATGGGAAACACAATGGACAATAGATTTAAACCTAGCGAACACTCATGTGTTTGGGTTCAATTATGATAATGCTCAACAAAAAAAAAAAAACTAAACAAGATGAAACTCGATCCCGATATAAAACTTGTGGTAGCGGTCTTGGGAAACGGTGGTAGGGAACAACTTAGAAGTTCGCCGACAGTATTTTAAGATGGGTTGCAAAATGATTGGCAAAGGCCAAAGGCGATGATTTGTGTTTGGGTTCAATTGTGATCATGCTCAACAAAAAGGTTGTAGAATTGAGAGTTGGAACTCCTCTACCTGTACTTAGAGAAGTGTGAGAGCCACTAATAAATAGTAAATTACAATCTAAACTTTTATATATTAATTTCTATAGTAATAATCTTCACGAAAGACTTTTTCATATATATTCAAACTAAAACTATCATACCATTAACCCTCACCTCCACCAAATCTCTTAACCCTTTCTCTTTTTATTATCAAAACCCCCAATTAAAATATTTTAAGAGAACACGCACTTACTCGCGTTTCACTGGACTACTGGAGTCACCGGAGAAATCCCCCTTAAAAACTCTTAGCGGCGGCGTCTCTGTCTAGTATCTACTATCTACTCAACAAAGACTGGATGTCGTGGGTTATATCTGCCTGTGCCTTTGCACCGGCGGCCACGCCGGTGGTGATCTCTGCCGACTTGTCGCTGCATACATCTGCTGGCCGGCTCAAACCCATTTCCCTCTCTTGGGTTTCTTCTTTTCCTACTCTGAACTTGGTCGTCGGTAGCGAACCACTGGTACAGCCCTCGCCTTCTTCCAATAACAAGGTACACAATCTCTACTCCTGGTATAAATAAGAATGCTAAAACTAAGATTCTGGGGAAGTTGGTTGTTCTCTGCTTTTTCCTAGTTTAAATTCGAACCTGCGCTTCCGCGTAGCAGTGATGCTTTGGGGATATTTGCACGGTTTGATTTTTCCTGGTTGTTGAGCATAATTGGGGAACTCCGCGACTCAGTTCGGCAATCTGGACTCGGGGGTGCATCCTAAGCTTTCAATTTATCTAACAATGTTGAACTGTTGTGGCAACCCTGGATGTATGCAACGAGCCCTTATTTTTATTTCTTAAGCCCTATCCAAAAACTTGTTCCTCCATTTCTGGATTCTAGTAAGGAACTTGTTAATGATAGAATATCTGATGATGGTCATTGATGAATTGTGTCCAGGGGACTTGAGACTTGAATTAATCTTGCAATTTCAATTCTAGATTCCACTTGTCCAATGAGCTTTAGATGGCAGTTCAAATCATTCTATTCATAGAGTAGCTTGAAGCTGTCTCTCAGCTGTTCCTGTCTTGCAAGCTTTGTCCAATACGATGAGGGATGACTGTTATCCGTAAGAAGTCGATATTCCTGTTTGCGCGTCTTCTACGCAGCACGTCGGCTTAGTAAGGTTTGGAGTGTGTTGGGACCTTTTGTTGAACCAATTCTGCTGAACAAGAGATATTGTAAGAAATATTGTTTATTAAGTGCACACTGCTCTTGAGTAAGAAGTGCTTTAAGCAGGATTAGTGTGTGTCCCCATGAAGAGACTAGTTTCTCAACTTTCATTTTACTTCCCTGTTTGTTGCTAAGAGCATAATATTATGGGGAATTGGGAGGTACAGCGTTAAGGAACATTAACTTTTCTTGCTATGCATTTCAATACTGTTAGGCATCCTAGGATAGGATACTAGTGTTGTGGTATGTTGTCTATGCATTTCCGTTGCTGTTGCCTGTTGACTACGTTTCATTCATCTTCTGTCATCTGCTGAATTCCTGTTTGCTAGGACAAGATACACTCAAATTTCAGCCATGTATTTTGCATTATAAAGCCCTCTCGTGTTGCCAAAGAGAGAGCTGCTGACGATTCATATCTTTGCAGAACTCACGCAGTCCTTTCGTTCGAGCTGCGTGGACCAGGAGATCTCGTGGTGAGCTTGCAAAGCAACCAAACAAGAAGTCGTGGAAACAGAGGACTGACATGTACATGAGGCCCTTCCTACTAAACGTTTTCTTTTCAAAGAGATTTGTCCATGCCAAAGTGATGCACCGGGGGACAAGCAAAGTAATATCTGTTGCTACCACAAACTCCAAGGAGCTTAGGAACAGTTTACCCTCACTTACGGATCACAGTGCCTGCAGACTTATTGGTGAGCTTATAGCAGAGAGATCAAAAGAAGCTGATGTATATGTAATGTCGTACGAACCGAGAAAGAACGAGAGGATTGAGGGCAAGCTTGGGATTGTTATCGACACCATTAAGGAGAACGGAATCATTTTTGTTTAACCTGGTAATTGGTAGTGATATGCAGAACTTCAGATGATCTTTAATCGTATCTCGGAGTTTCTCATTCTGCACTTATGTTTATGCGTTTCTGTGGCTTCTTTTGGGTATTTCTTGAAAGTGCTATGCTGCATGGATAGAACGCATGTTGGAACCACCGCAGTCCCCTCGAGTCTCGTTACGAACATCTCAACTGAAACTCATTACTTGTAACTAAAAACGAAGGGGCCATCTTTAGTGCCTTCCATCAATTTAACATCTATATGAAGTGATGGTATTCAGGATAGTCTTTTTACACTTAATTCATTTCTTTGTGTCACGACTGCACACACGACACACGATTTACGTGGTTCACTAGGGGTGGGCATTGGGTGGGTCGGGTGAATTTTGACCATAAAATGCACCCACCCGCGCTTAAACGGATTGATAATTTTTAACCCACCACCCACCCACGTTTAGTCTCGGGTTGGGTCGGGCGGATGGTGGATGATGCGGGTGGGTTTGTGGGTTCACCCACATCACAATGTATATAATATAAAGGAGTCAACTTGACATGATAATAGGTGAAGAGAATCATCGAGGGAAACAAGAAATTGAAATAGGGCGAAAAATGTCGAATTAGTTCTTAAATTGGATAGAAATTCTATTATGAAAGAGTTTTCTACAGATTGAGACGATTATTAGGTGCAAGGAACTAAGGAAAATAATTTCACAAAGGAAAGAGCGGTGATCTAGGCACAAGAATTAGAGGAAAAAATAAAGGGAAGAAGAGGGGATCTCTATTTGGAAGGTTGGCTTTGAGGTTCAAACTCCAGGAGCAGTCCGAGTTTATATCTAACGTCTCCACTCTCCTCTCTCTAGCGCCAACGACTTTGATCTTTTTGCTGTTGGGTTGAGCGGGTCACCCGCACACTCACCCACAACCCACCCACCACCCGACGGATGGCTCCCAGTGCAACCCGTCACCCACCCACAGACCCACCCACTTAACGAAATTCGGGTCAAATGCGGGTGGGTCGGCCCAAATCCGCGGATGATCCGCCCGCATGCCCAGCCCTATTCACTAATACAATAAGTGTTAGTTAATTCACGGGCAGGAGAGAGCCAGTTTCACTATACTTTGAGAAGATACAGATTACATAGTATTATGATAAGTATTTATGGTACTTCATCTAGGTTTAACCATAATCCAATTTGGTAAAGGAAAAGTGGTTATAACCAGACCCAGAACACGAACTCAAATAACATTGAGCCCTCTGTGAGTTCTAGTCGTAGCGGCTGATAGTCCGATTCAAGTCACATCTATAAATCTCCACTTTGACTTGAATCCTCTTCCTCTGAAATTTCCAATGTTGTCAAAACCGAACTGGATATTTACTCGAATCAAGGAGAGGTTCAAGGTTTATCGGAACCGGTATTAACAACCGGTCATAAACCGGTTGGCCTAATTGATAGAACTACAATTGTAAAGGCCACCACTCAAAAGGCATTTTCCCCATGTCCAAGATCCTTGCCAGTCATTTGAACCCGTGTCTAACACATCTGGACAAGCTAGTGATGACAACCATTTCGTGAACTCTCGCATTTAGAGGTTGCCGCCGTGGTGAAGAGACGATAGGGCTGAGTGTTGATTGTGCACATCTGTTGCACCAAATGGTCATGACCCCACTGGTCTAGAGTGAGTGATTCTCATTCATATTCTGCATGTTCATATCTTATCCCGGTGAGGCTATGGTTCGCCCATTCGTTTTTTCCTTGGACTTGAACTCTATGCATGGTTAATCGTGGTTGGTGAGTAGTTTTGTCAAGGCATCTGTTGGTTTGTGAAGAAAGTGAGATCTTTTCGTTTGCACGTTCTTAATGCATTTGAATGTAATTTGTGGTGGATTGACGGTATTGCTTGTAACGGTTCATGTGTTGATGCCCAATAAACTTTGAGATTCATCCATTATGTTCCCTTTTATTTGTTCCCAAGTTCTTGTTGTCAGGTTGAAATATTACCTTATTTGAGATTGGTTTGCTTGGGGACAAACGTTCAAGTGTGGTGTAGTGATTCAGGTCCAATTATACACATTTTATTCCTCATTTCTTGATAGGTTGCCTTTGCATTTCATAGTCTCTCAACCTATTTTAGGCTAGGTTGTGCTTGGTTTGCTATGTTTCATATCCTAGCACGTGTGGGAAGGTCGAGGACGAGTTTTGGGACGATTGAAGGTCGAAAAGTGCCAAAATGTGACCATGACAATTGCATGAAGACGGTGAAGTGCAAGGGCGACTAGGATGGTTTTTCCATCTCGCGGGCCTAAATGACATCACGGTCACCCGACCGTGATATTCAGCTCCAGACCGTGAAGAGCTGTAGTGAAACGGCGCGCGTTTTTCCAAGTTCGCGGTTCCCGCTGACCTGAAACACAAAGCGTAACAACAACTAGAGGGTGGTGTGCAGTACTGATGTGAAACGACAATACCATTGGGCAACTGAAATGACTCATACTTCAATGGTGAGTACAGATTTTGATCACATTCCCACTTTCCGCATGACTTGACTTGCCACCATATTTGCTCGATCTGCATGCATTCAACCCACAAAGTAGTATTGATCGTATCCGCACCTAACCACACACGCTACAAGACTACAAGACATCGATGGCGGCGGCGCCCCCCGGCAGAATAGCGGTAGCAGCGGAGCTCCAAGTGAAGCTGGTGGGCGGCCACTTTGCGCCGTGTTTCCTGCTCCCGGCGACGGCCACGATCCTGGACGTGAAGCTGCTCTTCCACAACACGTACGGGATATCCCTCTCCAGGCTGAGCGTGTCCCTCCTGACCCGGCCGGGCGTCGACCTCAGGGACGACAGCGTTCTGCTCCACCTCATCGTCCACGCGGGGAACAACCTCCGCTTCGCCCGCCCCCACACCCACATCGTCTTCCATCTCGCCGTCGCTCCTCGTGCCGGTCCCATCGCGGTCACCGTGATGCAGTCGGAGGAGCTCCCTCCGCCCCACGTGGCCGGCTACTTCAGGCGGATGCGGCCGGCGGAGATCGAGTGCCCGTCGGAGAGCATCACGTGCTGGGAGCTGAAGCAGCTGGTCGGCCGCGCTTGGGGGCTGCACGACCACGAGTTCAGGCTCTACTATGCCGGGGTGGAGCTGACGCCGTATCTCATGCTGGATCGGTACTACATCACTCACAACTCGGTCGTTGAGGCCCAAGTCTCTCAGATTTACATGACTGGATAATTCTTTGGTTCCCCCATCTATACTCTAACGTTGGTTGGTTGCTATAGTTTACCTGCTTAAGTACGTGTTTAACTATTAGTCTCTAATTAATTGGTGTTTCTTGTGTGTATGTTGAATGTTCGATTGGGAATTCAAGCTTTGTCAATGAGTACTATTATATGTTGTTTTTTAAATCGAATTCAAGAGAGACTTGGGTTGTTTTTTAGGTCCAAATCAAGTAAACATTTCTCTTACTTAGGTATGAAGAACCCTAGTTTCATGTGTTATGAATCTTTATTGTAATGACTTTTGGAATGTTATACTGGATGATTTTAATCGATTGAGGCATGTTTATTGAGTCAAATGAATTCTGATAAAGTTCTCTTGGCTTTTGCTTATAACCTATGATAGATAGAATCTGATTAGGTTATAAGAACTTCTTCAATTGATAGTAGTGAATTGATTGTACAAGAGTCAGTCAATTCACTGCTTTGTATTGGAATTCGTTCCAAGTAGAGGGGATCTGTATGAATCGCCTTAGCAGTCTATCCCGGTGAAGGCTAGTCGCCTGCCGGGTATTATGTCTAAGAGAGCATGGTCAGTTTAAGAGATTCCAATCTATTTTCGAATCTTTCACAGTCTAATCAACAGTAAAACAACCAAAAGAAATTACAACTTGAACCTAACTGAGGAGCTAGGGGGACTCAATCCCGAGTGACTCTCTTCTCTTGCTTACGAAAAAACCGAATACTTGTTTTCTTTCCTCTTTAGTTTAAATTCACTCTCACTCAACTTTCCCTGCTAGATAACATATAATCACATATTAGACAGTACATCTATGCCCCTGGTTGATAAGTAAAACTTACCCACTATTCTGTATTTCCATTCTGCGATTATATATGGAGAGACAAGTTCAAAGCATAATCAACATAAGTAAATGAATATAAACACTAGATAAACTCATTTCATTCACAAATCCTAACAAAATTCTTTCTACGTAACAATGCAGTCAAAAGCGTGATTCTACCTAGAATCGAAAAAGGGGTAAAATCGTAAAGCGTAGAATCAAAGCGTAAAAGCGTAAGTTTTTTACGCATACTAAAAAATAACTAAAATCTATTAAGTAGGACATATTATGTGTAATATATGAATGCTCAGAGTTTAGATAAGTTAATAAATACATGCAATTCATGCCTAAAGTAGAGCAACTTATAGCATCTACATAATAAGTTCGTAAACATAAATCTTAACAATAAGCCACCTTTTCCTCTATGCTAATGAATTCGGGAAGAGCCTAGCTGGTGAATTAGATTACTCTATTGAAGTTAAGAATGCATCCAAGTACCTGGTATGTATCTTTCAATCTCAAATTCATCATATTGTTGGTGATTTACTTTTAAAATATACTTTTTATAATTAATTTATGAAAAGAATACTCATTTAGTGAACTAAAAGCGTAAAAACGTAAAGCGTTTTGGTGAACTAAAAGCGTACAAGCATAAGCTTTAAAGCGCAATTTAGTCCGATTTTATACACTTAAGTTTTTATATGAAAACGAAACCGTGTTGGTGACCTAAAAGCGTAAAATCGTAAGTTTTTAAGTTTTAAAACGCGATTTTGACTGCATTGCTACGTAATAAAATATAAATCTAGGGTTTGGGGATTAAACCGCTAGAACCTTGAGTAACTACTACATACAGGGGGGGAAGAAGATTCATGAAAGAATGGAAAAGAAAACTACAAATGGTTGGTGAGAAATCCCTTCCTTCTTGGATCCTTCTTCTTCTTCGCCTTCGCCTTACTTCTCCTTCCTTCAGCTTCTCACCCTAACGTCTCTCTAAAACCAATAATTTTATAAGTGTTTTCAGCTCTCTTGTAAAAGGGAAGGAGTACCCTATTTATAGACTTCAGGAGGACAGGCAAGTTCGTGGTTGAGGGCTAGGAGATCGCGGGCATGAACTTCGAATGTGAGGTCGCAATCTTGAAATGCACCAGTTTTGCTCTGGCTGGCTTGGGAGTTCGTGGCTTGACTTCACGGTCACGATCCGTAAGTCACAGCCATGATCTTTCTCGCGGTCTTGGAAAACTGAGGCTGCGAGTGGACTATCGAAACTCTATGTCCATTCCTTGGTGGCTGCTTCCTCAAATTCACTACTGACACTCCCCAGATCACAGACGCGAACTTTGGTCTAGAGGTCACGATCTTTTGCTTGACTTCGCGCCTCTTCTTCTCAATCGTGATCCCCACCCTTTAGCCGTCATCTCCTTGTTTTACTCCTTTTGTTTTCCTACACTTGTGACCTCTTTTGTGCCTAAAATGCAAGTATCATCTAATACACCCTAAAATTGCATATATTACTTCGAGAAATGGATTTGAGATTATTTGATGAAATAATAACCATTGAGACCATGTAATGACCTGAAAAGACCTAAAATATAGAGGCTAAATAGCACCATATTGTGTGTTATCAACCGTACTACCAAGGTTGTCAACCCACTAGTCGACCCACTGCAAGGCTACCAGGTTGGAGATTACACGACATCATTTTATCTTTCCTTTTCGCATAACTCTATTTTTGGAATTATAAGTTGAACATCTGAATATTGATGTTGTATAAGTGTGTGAATTCTTACTATATGTTCGATCCAAGTACGATATATTATTTTGGTGTAATGTTATATGTTATTGATTTGATATAATTTGTATATATATCAACCATATAGACTTTTCTTATATATTCATAAAAAAACCAGGTTAAAGAGGTCGTATTATTAATTCTCAACCCGCTTTCTGAACCGGGCCAAACTAAGTCCAACAACCTTGGGTACTACTTTGAATTTAACCCTGTGTTTCGTACGTAAATAAGACGAAAAGGAGGCAGTGGGGGCAATTGCTGAATTGACTCGTCATCAAAGCGGATGTCAACGTAAATCAAAGGCTACAATCACAGATTAACCCCATCTAACGGCGCATATCGACACCCCCCAATTCCAAAGCGAAAATTCTTGGAGATTAAAAGCGAACTAATCATCCAATCCTCATTCCTCCACATCGTTCATTCTTAGCAGTATAGCAACAAAGCGAGAGAGAGAGAGTTGTGTCAAATTCCTCCCGTCCCGTCAAATGGCGTCGACTTCGAGGCATGTTTCGGTCGTCTTCCTCCTTCTCGCCGTCCTGATCGGGTTCCTCTCCGCCTCCGTCTCCGCCGGAAGGCCCTGTAAGACTCTCTTCATCTCCTCCTACACCGTCTCCCTCAAGCCTCTCCACTCCTTCCGCTACCCTAACCCTAATTTCGGTCGTCGCTCGGCGGGATTCGTGGCAATCGTCACCGAATTCGGCCACCAGAGCTCCTCGGAGTCCTCGTCCAACATGATCAGCGACCGCGCCGTCTTCCCTGGCCTCGAATTCGAGAATCACGTCGCTGGTGGTGGCTCGCGATTCGCCCACCGGCGGGAGCGGCAGCAAGAGGATCAGCTGGGCTTCGCCCGTCTCCTCCCCTTCGGCCTTTCGTCCCACGAAATCAGCTCCCTCCGAGACCGTACTAAGGATATCCTAAGCGTGGTTGTGGCTCTGCTCTTTGGCGTGGGCTGTGGAGCTCTCACTGCCGCCACCATGTACCTGGTCTGGTCGCTCTTTGCCGTCCGCTCTGCTGCCTACTACGACGAATTGTACGACGATGAGGAAGAAGAAGAAGAAGAAGATGCTAAGAAGATAGGTTATGTTAAAATCCCCGAAGCTGAGAAAGTGGCTGCCCCTGCTAAAGCTGTGGTATGATTATGAAGGAACAACAACAACAACAGGGGTGTTTCTGTTTCCCATATGTTTCAAGTAATCTGCAGTCTTGCTAGAATGATCTTCGAGCGTATTTCTGTTTCCCTTCAGCTTTTATATATGCCTTGTTACTAATGTTTTCGATCAGCCATTCTCTCTGTTGCTGCTGCTGCTGATAGAAAGATGGAACCTACTTGTGACATTTACTGCCATTGTCATGAATGTTAATTTCTGTTTGTTTTGCTGATCTGTTACACTCTTAATCTGATTCCCCATTTTGTCTAGCTTCCTCTTGGACTGAGGCCTTAGATTGAGTGAGTTAGCATGGTTGCAGTGGTTATCATTTCAGTCTCCGGTAGTTTGATTTCTCTGTAGAGCATGTATGGGATTGGAATGAGTATTGGGCTGATGTGCATTGGTAGAATGTTTTGTATTTCCTTCTTCCCTCGAGATGGATTGGCTTGACTTGACTTGACTACAGTGACCTCTTCAAATGTGTTATGGTGAATGTATTCCTTTGTTCAAATTGTGAAGGTTTAACTTGTGTTTTTTTGATTGAGTGAGGTAGTTGATTCGAGTGTTCTTCTGTCTGTGATCCAGAAATAAGCATTAGGTAGGAGGAAGATAGATTGGCACCCTGGCTGTAAGCGAGCGGGCATCTGGATTTTGCGTACAAGGTTCGCCGTGCCCTGCAAGAAAGGCCATGGTAGCCTTGTCGTGTTTTACTGTCTGTCATTTTGATCTTGTTCACAGTTTTTGCAGAATGAATGAATGAATGAATGGATCATTGTCTTGCTTAACTTGTATCTTGCTTGCTATATGTGGCCTGCATTTGTAGTTGTTAGTGAAAACGGCAGATTCGTCTGCTTCTGAGATCCCAACAAGAGCTTCAGAGTACGATGGAATTTGTAGCTGTTAAAGACGAACTACTGGAAGCTTTGATTAGAATTGACTTTCTATACATGGAATGGAAGCAACCATCCGAGAAATCACTTTCTATGAATACATTTTTTACTTGCATGCATTTTTTAATTCATTGTGAAATGAAATTAGGTATTTAATAGAATTCATTTTAAACATAATTGAAGTTAGTTCGAGAGCGGATTGGAGCAAGATGCTCCCAGCAAACCATCCTCCGGCACCGCCGGTAATCCAATCACCTCCACCTTTTGTTCCACCCGACCGGCCACCAGATCCATCCTTTCAATTTCCACCACTTCTGCAATCACCTAAAGCTCACCAATCAATGATGGATGCGGATCCTCCATCCATCCCACAAATCAGCATATCCGACCAGCCACCATCTTCTCTTCATCCAGCATCTATGATGTTAACTAACCCTCATTTATCTCAACCCAATCCACACCAGCTGTCTAGCAAACTAGCTTTGGAGAATGGAGTTTCGCCCCCAAATATGGTGATGGCTTCAGAAACCGTTTTTTCGCCGGGAGACTACATTGTAAGCTCCCGGGAGGGAGACCCGTCCATTATATGGTCGACATCATCTCTTCCTCTACCATCTAGTTTGCCAACTACTTCTCCTTCACCTATTACTGTCAACCCCCAACCTTCCTACAAGGCAGCTTTGGAATCTGGCAGTTTGCCTACTAACATTGTGACGAATTCAGAACTCAAGGTTTCGCAGGAGGACTACATAATAGGCTCCCGGGATGGAGAACCGTCCCTTCTATGGTCCCCTCAACTACTCAACCAAGTTTGTACACCACTGAAGCAAACTGTTGTAGAGCGTTTGATTGGAAGGAAAGTTCGGTATCCTTACCTTGTCGCACGCTTATACAAAATGTGGAGACCTTCTGGCCACATGGATGTGCTAGACCTAGACCAAGATTGCTTCATGGTCAAATTCACCAACAGGGCTGATTACCTCACCTCCCTTTCAGATGGCCCCTGGATGATCCTCGAACATTACCTGGTGGTTCAGCCATGGTCCAAGGATTTCCGCCTCACAGAGAAGCTCCCACCAAGCATCACACCATGGGTAAGATTTCCTGCTCTACCTATTCAATACTACCACAATCAGATTTTGACGGTGATAGGCAATCTTTTCGGTAAAACCATCCGAATTGACCCAAACACTCTCACCGTTCAAAGAGGAAAGTTTGCTAGAATGGCTATCGAAATCGACGTCTCAAAACCACTACGCACAAGATTTTGGCTAGATGGGCACTGGCAAGCTGTGGAATATGAAAATCTACCTCAGTTGTGCTTCACCTGCGGCAGAATCGGACATCTAGAAGAGGCTTGCCCCACCAAGCAACTTCTAGAAATAACCGCCGCCGCATCCTCCCCACCGTCGACCCAGAACATTACCCAACATCACCATGAACCAAAAGCTAACTACGGCCCTTGGATGCAAGTCCAGAGACGCAATTGGAGGAATACCAAACCAGGTAAACAGTCCCCCGCCGCCGACAACACTCATCGGGTGAGAACTCAGGCAAACGGCGGCAATACGACGACTCCAAATCTGAACCGACAAGGTAACATCAATATTGTCAGAAGAGGCTCCAATACCCATGATAACAACAATAAACAAAGCTTTGCCTCTGGCCACGACAACGGTATCAACATGGAGGAAGAGCAGAGCATTAATAAAGGAATGGGTGATCTGACTAAGGAAGAAATCGCAGCAAAAGAAAAGTTGAAGATAGCTAAGCTTTCAGCCTCTTCGCTTGCCGCAGTAGAAGATAAAAACAGGAGTAAAACACTAAATGCGGCGCAGTAAAGGAAGATGGCCGAAATCCCTATTTCATCTCTCGGTAACAACAAGAAGACAACCAATACTGGGCCATCCTTCGCCTCTTCTACCCAAGCCCTTCACCTCTACAGGCCACAAATCAAAGCCCAATTTACCCATCAATTCCCCCAGCTCAAGTTGATCAAAACAACAAAAATCCATATGATTTGTCAAACCCAGAACAATCCAAAATTCCATTTAATCCCTTTCCCACCCATTCCTATAACACCCACGACACTTCTACTTTCCACCCAACATCTACTTTAATCCCACCATTAATCCCACCATCTGTCAAACTCCCCACTCTTTTAAGCCCCCTGCCTCCAACTACTACTATAGGGAAAAGCCATCTACGATCACATGCATCATCGACCATCCATACATCTTCTTCACTATACGACAAGGTTGGTGCCTCCACTCCCCTACACCTTTCAGGGGTGCATGATCTATCACTACCGCCTATTGTCAAAATCACGGGCTCCAACACGTCAGCACAGCTAGTCCAAGTCCAGCCGTTTGAACATTCAGGCCGAACCGGTCAAATCTCATCTTCTCCCTCGGCAGCAACCAGAACAAAGAAATTCAAAGCTACCAATAACAAAAGCAAAGTCGGAATCCATATTGCCTCGCCATCTAAAATGATATAGGCTTGGACTCCGACACTAGACAAGAGAATCAAAGACCGAGAAAAATCAAGCTCACTATCCCTCCAGGAGATCGCTGCCTGGACTGCACTGGCTTCTGCCAAAAGCTCGTCAAAAACTCACCCTCCACTGAAATCCCAGGAGGAGGTTATGACGGTCCAATCTATTCCACAGACTCCAGCCGGCGAAGAGCAATCCGACTCACCACAACCTGTCACTCCTCAAGGGAGACCTACTAATATGGGTGAGATACCAGAGCAATTACAGACAGTCGATGAGCAGATGAAAGAGACAAAAATGGACCTTGGGAGTGCGGGATGCAGCCCCCCATCCCAAATTTGAATTCAGGGAGTTTTTTTCCCCCTTCTCTTACCCAATTTGTTTATGATGAATTACAAAATTTTTGTATGGAACTGCAGGGGGCGGGTAGTAGAAAATTCCTTCGTGTGTTAGGTGAATATAGGAGAAAGCATAAACCTCAGATAGTGATTATAGTTGAACCACGTATTAGTGGAGATATAGCGAGAGATGTGATTCATAAAATGGGTTTTTGATATGGAATTGGCTGTTGATGCTATTGGATTTTCGGGAGGGATTTGGATTCTATGGAACTCCACTGATATGACCATTACACAGATTGATGCTCGTCCTCAATTCCTTCATGTGCAGGTTGAAACTCCAGGTATCCGAGAAAACAAGTGGCTCCTAACTGCGGTGTATGCTAATCCAGCACCTATGCAACGCCGAGAGCTATGGGAGGATCTCAGGACGATGTCGGTCAACCAGGATCACTCGTGGATGCTTGTAGGAGATTTCAATTCTATACTACATTCGTCTGAAAAGTTGGGTGGTGCTGCTTTTGATGCAAGCCGCATTCGGGACTTCCAAGACTGTGTGCATGACTCCCGGCTGATCGATTTGGGATACAATGGGCCACCCTTCACTTGGTTTCGAAATGGAGTTCGAGAAAGACTGGATCGTGCCTTAGCCAACAACCACTGGCTCATGCATTATCCCGATGCCGCTGTACGCCATCTGCCCCGGATCAAGTCAGACCACAGGCCGCTCCTGGTCTCCACTGAACCATCGCACACTCCTGCAGGGACAAAGCCGTTCCGCTTCCTTGCAGCCTGGTTAACACATGATGAGTTCCAACCTATGTTGCAGACAGCCTGGGCCAAAGGGTCATCTTTCATCCCTTCGGCAGAGGCTTTTGCGCGGGATGCTAACCATTGAAATCTCCATGTGTTTGGTCATATTCAGAGAAAGAAAGATGCACTTATGAAGAGGTTGGAGACACTGGAACAGAGAGATGGTCATCTGACGACATCACCACAACTTGAAAGTACTAGAGAGGTATTGGAAATGACACTGTTCCAGGAGGAGCTTCTCTGGTGTCAAAAATCAAGGCAAGAATGGATTGCCTTAGGGGACAGGAACACTGCGTACTTCCACTCGAGGACCTTGCAAAGACGCAAGAGAAATAGGATTGCTGCACTCAAAAATCAGCAGGGGGATTGGGTAGAGGAGGAAGAGGAATTGAAGCAATTGGTCACACAGTTCTTTCAGCACCTCTATACAGATGAAAATGAGATTGCTCAAGCTCAAGCGCGGTCTTTCCCTGTAATCGCCGAATCACTATGGCAAGGATTCACTAGCCCACCGGCGCTTAGTGAAATCCAGAAGGCAATTCAGTCCATGGGAGCTCTGAAAGCTCCAGGAATCGAAGGACTAAACCCACTTTTTTTCCAGAGGTGTTGGATGACAGTTGGTGAATCGCTGGCTCAGCTAGCAACAAAGTATTGGGAGGATCCAAGCAGAATAAAGAGCATCAACGCCACGATTTTGGTTTTGATTCCGAAAATTGCTACACCAACTTTGATTGAGCAGTTTCGGCCTATAAGCCTATGCAATGTGGCATATAAAGCTCTCACAAAATGCCTGGCAGATCGATTAAGGCCTCTGATGCCACTACTTATACATGAAACTCAAACAAGCTTTGTGCCGGGACGACATATAACAGATAATATCTGCATTCCGCAAGAGGTGGTGCACTCCATGAGGGAGAAGAAAGGAAGACGTGGGTGGATGGTTCTCAAGGTCGATTTGGCCAAGGCTTATGACCGTATTCGTTGGAATTTTTTCCGGGACACGCTTGAAGCCGTGGGAGCACCAGCACCTTTTTTCGAAGTTACCATGGCTTGCATAACTTCTGCAAGCATGCAGATCCAGTGGAATGGCGGATTGACCAGCCCTTTCCTTCCTTCCCGCGGCCTGAGACAGGGATGTCCTCTATCTTCTTATATCTTTACCTTGTGTATGGAACGCCTTGGGCATTTGATTAACGATTCTGTAGGGGCTGGAAAGTGGCAGCCTATCAAACTGACCAACTCTGGACCAGCTCTTTCTCATTTGTTTTTTGCAGATGACCTAATTCTGTTCGGGGAAGCTTCTATGCAGCAAGCACAGGCCATCACTCAATGCTTCGAATTGTTTGGAGCTGCCTCGGGCCAGAGAGTTAGCAAGCCAAAGTCGAGGATTTTTTTCTCACCAAACGTCAGCACCGCATGCAGACTGGAGCTAAGCGCAGAACTACAGATTCCACAGACAGACAACCTCGGACGTTACCTAGGAGTTCCTGTTATCCATGACAGGGTGTCCAAGGCCACATATACTGAGCTGATAGACAAAGTGGACTCCCGTCTAGCTGGGTGGAAGGTAGAGAAGATGAGCATGGCTGCAAGAGTCACTCTGGCGCAGTCAGTACTATCGTCTCTCCCGTCCTACACGATGCAAACTTCTTTCCTCCCCGCAAGTGTTCGGGATTACATAGACAAAAAGATCCGGGCATTTATTTGGGGGAGCACGGAAGGCGGACGGAAGGTTCATTTGATCGATTGGGAAAAAGTTTGCCGACCAAAAGAAGAAGGAGGACTTGGGTTGAGGACAGCTACTCGATCCAATGAGGCATACATGCTGAAAATTGCATGGCGATTGATAAAAAATCCAGATGAGCTGTGGGCACGAGTGATTCTGCACAAATACATGAAAGTTTCGGACGAGGGTTTTCTACCTCGCAGAAGCGGACGTCTCTCTAATCTGTGGCGTGGGGTCCTCCGTATCTGGCACATGTTAGAGGAAGCCACAGTTTGGAACATACAAAATGGAAGACGGGCGCGATTTTGGAGAGACAGATGGTTGACTAACGGCGAACCTCTGATGACTTTTGCTCCAAATGTTCCTGTGGAAGCCCTTAACATTCCGGTGGCTGAGTTTGTGCTGAATGGTAAGTGGAACATTGAATATATATCATATTACTTACCGCCTGAGTTGGCTTCGCAGGTACTGCTCCATCCGGTGCCTACGGTGCAAACCGATGACGTTAGATGCTGGCGATTATCGGCGGATGGAAACTTCACATTCAGTTCGGCGTACGAGATCACCGGCGGGGACGAGCCAGCAAATCTTCACCGCCACCCAAGATGGAGAGCCATTTGGCGAACCCCGACGAATCAGAGAACGAGAACATTTCTTTGGCTAGCAGCGCACCAACGCCTTCTCACCAATGCGGAACGAAAGAGACGCCACCTTACAGGGGATGATAGCTGCAAAATTTGTGGAGCAGGACCTGAAACCACCATGCATGTACTCAGGGATTGTCCTTTTGCGCGAGCTACGTGGGCGGGATTGCTACAAAATGAGCCGGACCAAGACTTCTTTGGACGAGCTCAAGCTGATTGGATGTTCCATTACACAGCGGGGCATGGGCGAGTGATCGATAGTACCCTCTTTGCAGGTACTTGTTGGCTTCTATGGAAGAACCGGAACAACTTCTGCTTCCAGGGTGAGCTACAGTCATTTGCACAAATTCAGGCTAAATCTGTACAGTTGAAGCAACAAATCATTCAAGCTTCAGAAAAGGAGAGTACGATAATCGGAGCCGGGGGACTCCGAACACCGAGAGATATCAAGTGGCAGCCACCACAACATGAGTGGGTGTGCCTCAACACAGACGGATCAGTGACCAACTCTCCTCTTAGCTCGGCGGCTGGCGGAGTCGTGCAGGGAGACGACGGCCGCTTCATTACAGCTTTCACTATGAACCTTGGGGGAGGTTCAGTAACGAGTGCAGAGTTAGCCGGAATTGTGCAAGGATTGAAACTCACTTGGGAGGCAGGAGTTCGGAAGGTGATTCTGCAGACAGATTCCACCACAGCGAAGCATCTTATTGAAGTCGCCACACCACACCATCGACACTACACAAGCGTCGCCGAAATACGACGTTGGCTCGCGAGGGACTGGCAAGTCCACATTGTCCATGTGTACAGAGAGGCAAATGTTGTTGCAGATTATCTCGCTAATTTAGGGCATTTGTGTTCAGTAGGTTCCCATGTTATTGCAGCACCTGATGCTGCTCTTTCTTATTGGTTGTACCATGACATTATCGGGGTCGGAACGACACGCTTTATTATTGAATAAAGGTTAGGGTGCCCTTTAAGCGCCCCACTTCGCACCAAAAAAAAGAAGTTAGTTCGAGAGCCATTCCAAGGAATTGAAATAGAATTTTCAAATAAATCTAAGAAGTATTTTACTATTTTTAATAAAACAAATGTGCACATTTATTGGGAGTGGATGATGGTTAAAAAAAGAGAACGAGAATCCTCTCTCGCCCGTCGTTCCTGGGGTTGGTACTGCCGCTATTACTCGAATCGGAAGGATTCATGTATCGGAGTTGTCTCTGATTCCCCCACTTCAAGCTCGGGAGATTGAAATTGTGGAGCGGCAGTTTTGATCTCTCCGTCCCCATCGCCATCGCCACACCACCACCATTACCGTCACCGTTGTCTGCTCGTCGTCTCACTGACTCTTCTCCCCTCCCACCAATATACACCATTGAACGGCCAGAACCAGAGCTTAGCTCACGAGCTCCCCCACCTTCCCCTCTCTCTCTTCGGAACCCACCGCCGGCGGTCAAGAGTTGTTGTTTTCTCTCTCTATTTCGATTTTTGTTTATGCGTAGAGGTTTGGAAAGCGCCGAGAAGAGGTTGGAAGATGGAATTTTAACATATATACACAAAAGGGCAAAGAGCAGTGAGATCGGGGGCGGTTCTAACGTTCGGGTGAAAGGAGAAATTGTGGGGGCTTTCGGAAATCCCCAATCCTGGGTGGGGCAGCAGAAGCGCGGAAGTTAAACTGCTAACAGGTGTTTTGGTTAGCAGATACTAACACGGGCCGGATTTGAGCCACGTCCCAACTGCTGCAATCCAAGGGCCGAGGATCGCGGGCCTATTAATTGGGGGTTGATGGGCTGAGAAGGAAGGGGGGGTTTTGGGCTGGAGCAGGCAAATGGGAAAAGTGGGCCCATTTTTCTTTGGGCGGGAGAAGGTAAAAATAAAAAAAGTGGGGCCAGGGGTTTGGGAATAAATTGGGGCAAAGAAAAATAAAAAATGGGAGGAAAGAAACCATTTATTGCCCAACCACCAAACTCTCTCTCTCTTTGTAAATCTCCCTCTGCCGCCCGCCACCCAATTGCGGCCGCCACCGTCCCAACAGTAAGTCCGGCCACCGTCGTTTCCTTTCTCCGACGAGCCTTGTCCACGATCGGCAGATGCTGATCGACGAGAATGGTGAGTTGGATGATCAACGAGCTTGTCCAATGAAGAAGGATAAACCGATCATCCAAAATAGTGAAGAAGAAGAAGAAGAAAATACAGAAGAAGAAGAAGACAATAAAGAAGAAGAAGAAGGTGGTGCTCCTACCGTCGATGAAGAAGAAGAAGAAGAAAATAAATGTTGATTGAGTAATTTATACATATGTTTTTGTTGTTGTGAGATTGGTTGGTTGCATTGAATGCTATTCAATGATATTGATGTTGTTATGGGGTACTGATATTGATACGGGGTTCATGGATACGACTGACTTAGATGTTTGATATTCGTCTTGACATGTTGGACGTGGTGTGTAACCTAATGTTTAATACCCCTGTTTGATACTAGTCTGGTACTTATGGATATTATTTTTTAAAGACTGGATATTTATTGAACATTATGCACTCTAACAGTTTGTGGGTAATATTTCATTTGTTTATTGGACAATATGGATAATAACATGTCTCATACCATTAACTCGCAGCTCATAACACGTTGGACCTAGAAGATGAGGAAGCGAGGAAGAACATCTTGTATCGCACTAAGGATGAGTGCTTGGATTTCTATAAACGCTATGCTAAAAAAAAAGGGTTTGGTGTTCGGATAGATGGAGAACACCTAAAAGAAAGGAAGAATTCTAATGGAGTGGTGGAGAAAAATTATTTTTATCTTTATTACTTTTGTAATAAGGAAGGTTGGACAAGCACTAGCGAAGTAAATGTCAATGTGGACGAACAGAGACAGCCGGAAGACAAAGTTGTGGAGAGAAGGCGCCCTAAAAGAAAGAGGACTCGAGTTAGGGATGGATGTCCCGCTCGTGTTCGTTTTCGATGGGATGCTACTAGGGACGGATTTGTGGTGTATGAATTCGTAGAAGCCCACAGTCATGATTTGCACTCTACCGAGCATATGCACTTGCACAAGTCCAACAAGTGCATGAGTGATGCTCAGAAAAAGATGGCCGAAGCTAATCGCGATGCCGGGATGAGTCTTAGTGCATCGTATCAATTATTGGCTGACTGTGCTGGTGGCTATCAAAATCTGAGATTTTCCAAATCGGATCAGAAGAACCACTTGAACAGTAAAAGGCAAAGGAATATGGCTCGTGGCAAAGCGACTTATTTGCTTGACTACTTTGAGGACCAAAAATAAAAGCATCCTGGCTTCTTTTATGCTGTAGAGGTAGATTGCGAGGAGAAAGTTGCTAATATCTTTTGGGCGGATAGTAGGATGCGTGAAGATTATGCGCTTTTTGGTGATTCGATCTCCTTTGATACCACCTTCCGAACCAATAAATACTTCCGTCCACTAGGTACGTGAACTACCTAACGAAGAAGATGTTTTTTCAACACTCGTTTTGTTATACATTGTCATTAATAGAATGTAAGGTGGTTCGAGAGTCGTCTGTTGTGATCCGATATTGACATGTGATGATAGGATATGCTTTTGTAACTGCTAGGATACTTGTCTGTCTTTAAGGGATACTAGTCTGGGCTTTACAGATATTTGTTGACATGTGTTGGCACACACATAAGGCTTGCAACCTTAGTTAGGGCTGCCCGCCGAGGGCCCATGGGCCGAAGGCCCATGGAATAGAAATGGTTAGGAGTAGAATGTAGTGGTCTGTTGTGATCCGATATTAACATGAGATTGCAGGATATGCTTTTTTAACTTGATGGATATTTGTCTGTTATAATGAGATAATAGTCAGTGCTTTACAGATATTTGTTGACATTTATTGTCATTAATAGTTGTCTTGTGCAGGGATGTTTGTAGGTTTCAATCACCACCGTCAAACTTGTGTGTTTGGTGCTTGTTTGATGTATGATGAGACCATACCGTCTTTTTAATGGTTGTTTGTTGCATTTAGTCGGTGCATGAAGAAGAAGCTCCCAGTCACTATTTTTACTGATCAGGACGCCGCCATGGCAGCTGCCCTTAGAAAGGAGTGGCCAGAAACGTTTCATGCACTCTGTACTTGGCACATCCTCATGAATGCCAAGAAGCATCTTCGTAAAAACAAGGCATTTTGGAAGAAGTTCCAATCTCATCTTTCTTATATTTTCTACGACGTCGACAGTGAGAGAGAGTTCGACATGGCATGGAGCACAATGGTTGCTGATTGTTTCCCTAATAGCGAAATTGCGGACGGTCACCCATGGTTGGAATATTTGAAGAAATTTCGCCATCAATGGTGTTCCCTATGGTTGAGAGATCAATTCACAGGAGGGATGTTGACTACGCAAGCCAGCGAGTCGTGCAATGCACAAGTGCGACGTTTCTTGAAACCGAAGCATGATTTGGACATGTTTTTCATTCATTTTAGCAGGTACGTACGCAATATATATCTTTGCCTTTCTGTGATATTAGCTTGTTCGTTGGGGATATTTTTCTTTGTCATATGGATATTAATATGCTCTTGTTAAATATTTGTATTTGTTGTTCTGATATTAGTACTATTGTGAGTGGATATTAGTCTGGGCACTAATCTCTTTTCTCTTGCTTTCTAAATGTAGTTTGGTTGTGAAAAAAGACGCAAGGAGAGTGATTCAGACTACAGTGGGAAACAATCGGTTCCCTATATAATGTTGGAGCACAGCCCGATCCTAAAACATGCGGCAAAGATCTTTACTTCTAACATCTTCAATCGGATACAGAAGGAGTATTTGACAACTGAAAAATATATAATGGAGACGCTCTCGGATACTAGGGATGATGGCATGATTGGCTACCGCACATATATGATAGAGGATGGTGAGCGTAGTGATGAGCGTGTCGTTCTCGTCGATATTTCTACGAGGACATTGGTATGCGAATGCAGAATGTTCAGAACTTTCGGAGTGTTATGTCGCCACATGATTAAGGTGATGCGGCTTCTTGGAGATTTTGGGGAAGCTAGTATGAGAAGTGTTCCAGATCATTACATACTCAAGCGATGGACGTTGGAGGCGAGAAAGAAAGAGGTTGTTGATGTCGATGGTTCTGTTGGTCCTTCAGATTCTAGTGAGAATGATGCCGGTAAAGATATAGCAATGCGGTACCGAGAAACCACTGCAATGTTGAATCAGCTAGCAACGAACATGTCGATGGCCGATGAGAAGGACTACAATAAGTGGATGGGAGTAATCAAGAAATTGTGCAATGAGGCAAACAAGGCATTGTCAAAGACTATTACTAGCGAGGACAGTAAGTATATACACTAATATCATTTGTAAATTGTTAGAGTTTAATATCATTGCATTTACTAAATTCTCTACCATTGTAGGACGGAATGTACCGATAACTGGGCTGACTTTGAAGAAGAAGAGTAATCCAGGGAGCCAAGGTAAGGAACGTTATAAGTGTACCAATGAAAAAGAACGTCGTCGAAAGAAACGTGTCTATAAGAAGAGAATGAAATCAGTTGAAGTGGTCACGCCGGACAACAATACTCAACCGGATGACCATATTAGCGATTTGGATGATAATATTGCTCAATGGTTATGAATAGAATGTAGGGAGGTTCGAGAGTGGTCTATTTTGATATGATATTGACAAGTGATTCCAGGAAAAGTTTTTGTATAGAAGTGGATATTAATCCACTTGTATAGGATACTTGTGAGTGCAAACTTGCTATGCACTCTATTTTGTACAGATATAGGTCTGGGCTTCCTGGATATTTATGTATAGAATGTAGGGAGGTTCGAGAGTGGTCTATTGTGATATGACATTAAAGGTTAGTATCCTTTACAAGTGGTCTATTTATGTAGAGTATCCACTTGTGAAGGATACTTTTCTGGGCAAACTTGATATGCACTCGATATATAACAGATATTAGTCTGGGCTTCCTGGATATTTGTATTTTCAATGCAGGTACAATTGTTCCAATGATTACTTATTTCACTATTCACATGTGACCTTTTTGGTTACTGTACTCATGTGATCTTTTTTGTTACTGTGCTCACGTTACCTTTTTTGCATTTGTCTATTTAAGACAAATCATACACAAACCCAAATCTGCTATCCTCCTCTCTCAGTTTCTTCTTCACTTCTCTTCCAAAGCAAAATCCATGTCTGGAGAGACTCCTAAACCAGCGCGCCGGGGATTGGTGGATGAGTTTGAATATGACGGTGTTGTATTCTGTTACCATGGTTGGAGAGCCGCCAAACGACTTGCTGTTGATGGAGTCAACCCACCGAAGAGGTATTTCCGATGTCGGATGTACGAGTACGACAATGATAACGGGTGTGGTTTTCACATGGATTGGGACGAATTAATGTTCGCCGGTTTTTCAGAGTCGATGATGGAGATAACACCGAGGAGACCGTGAAGAAATGAATTTGTATTTCCTGTCATCACTTTGTATTGTGTTGAGTTTGTTTCTCTGTGATATTTGTCTGGGTCTTTAGGATATTCGTCTGGGTCTGTAGGATATTTGTATGGGTCCGTAGGATATTCATCTGGGTCTTTAGGATATTTGTATGGGTCCTTGGGATATTAGTCTGGTTCTATCGGATATCTTGTTGTCTCTTTCAGATATTCTTCTTCCTTTTGATGATGTTTGTTTGAAGAAAGATGGTATTTGTATGGGCTAAATGAATTTGTATCGTGTTGATATTAATCTAAGTAAAGAAGGTATTATTATGTGTTGTATTCTGTTACCATGGTTGGAGAGCCGCCAAACGACTTGTTGTTGATGGAGTCAACCCACCGAAGAGGTATTCCGATGTCGGATGTGTACGTCAATGATAACGGGTGTGGTTTTCACATGGATTGGGACGAATTAATGTTCGCCGGTTTTTCAGAGTCGGATGATGAAGATAACACCGAGGAGACCGTGAAGAAATGAATTTGTATTTCCTGTCATCACTTTGTATTGTGTTGAGTTTGTTTCTCTGTGATATTTGTCTGGGTCTTTAGGATATTTGTCTGGGTCTCTAGGATATTTGTATGGGTCTTTAGGATATTCATCTGGGTCTTTAGGATATTTTTATGGGTCCTTGGGATATTCCTATGGTTCTACCGGATATCTTGTTGTCTCTTTCAGATATTCTTCTTCCTTTTGATGATGTTTGTTTGAAGAAAGATGGTATTTGTATGGGCTAAATGAGTTTGTATCGTGTTGATATTAATCTAAGTAAAGAAGGTATTATTCTGTGTTGTATTCTGTTACCATGGTTGGAGAGCCGCCAAACGACTTGCTGTTGATGGAGTCAACCCACCGAAGAGGTATTTCCGATGTCGGATGTACGAGTACGACAATGATAACGGGTGTGGTTTTCACATGGATTGGGACGAATTAATGTTCGCCGGTTTTTCAGAGTCGGATGATGCAGATAACACCGAGGAGACCGTGAAGAAATGAATTTGTATTTCCTGTCATCACTTTGTATCGTGTTGAGTTTGTTTCTCTGTGATATTTGTCTGGGTCTTAAGGATATTCGTCTGGGTCTCTAGGATATTTGTATGGGTCCTCAGGATATTCATCTGGGTCTTTAGGATATTTGTATGGGTCCTTAGGATATTCATCTGGGTCTTCTTTGTTCCTCCACATGTTCCTTCTTGTGCCAACTGTTTTTACATTCCACCGGAAGGTGACCCGCCCATAGCTCCATGTAGAGGCATGCAAATACACCACAATCATCGTGGCCAAATTGCTGAGGAACGTCAGCAATGCTGAATTCTCACTCATGCAATTTACAATCCACCCCCTGATGCTTGAGGAACTCCGTCACATACTCAAAGATCACTTTCCCCACTGGTGCATGATCTGCCTTAGCAACTCGGGCATTAGGCTTTTGGCTGTCGAGTAGGAAAGTCTTCCTATTCTTCATGTCAGCGACATACACTCGGTAGTGATCTTTGAGATACATGGGAAAGAAGATCTGAAACACAATACAATTAGTGAGTTAATCATTGACTAATATCCTAACAACCCATATTAATAGCTCAACAGCTCAGAAAAATATCCTATAAACCCATACCAGTATCAAGGAAACTCAGAAAAATATCCAAACATTGAAGACACTTACATAATCACAGCTTTCCAAGTTTTCTCGTTTCAGCATTGGATTATTCTTGTGCAGGTCAATCCACCCCAAGATTCTCTCCTTGCCCATTGGTTTTTTTTATAGCATCATCGACGGCATATTGCTATTTAGAAGAGACAACAATATTAAATTAGACATTTTCAACATAAATAGGATCTAAGTAGTGAAGATAATACTTACCACATAGGTCCATGGGAAGACAATTCTCTTCACCATCTCCTTAGGTTCTTGGTAATTTAGGTACAGCCCGTATACTAAAATGACATGGCTATGAACCCAACTGTTACCCTTTAATGACAATATGTGGTAACGGCTAAGCTTGCCCTTTGGAGTTTCCACGATTATGTTGTGACTGTAAAACACACATTAATATCCAGGTTAGTTAGTAGCCATGAATTTGACAGATTGGAATTGGCGATTAAAGATGAACAACTTACTCGTCTTTAGCTGTGGTACTCCAATGGTGAGCACCTGTTGCAAGTTAGAAGAACAAAGAGCAATGAGTCAATGATCAAGCATACAACAAAAAAATACAATAACCATACAACAAATGGTGAGCACCTTTTTGTTTTCGCCTTCACCAAAAATGAAGCTGCTGGTGCGGATGTCGTAATGTGCCATCAAGGTAGGCAGCATCTGCTTAGGAACATCGACCAGCCGAAGCTCAAATAGGCCTCCAAATCCAGCCTTCTCGATCTCTCTCTTGCAAGCTTCATAGTATCGTGGATCTTGCTTCCAGTCTTTTATAATTGACAACACCTTCTTGGTGCTACAGCGAAATCTATATTGGCGCCCTCCTACTTCTTCAGCAACTTGTCTATATTGGCGCCCTCCTACTTCTTCACCATTTTCTTCGTCCTCGCCATCTTCTTCGTCCTCGCCATCTTCGTCCTCGCCATCTTCGTCCTCACCGTCTTCGTCACCATGGGATTGCCCATCATCGTCTTCATGCTCAATTTCATCATCCACAAAATCAGATTCTTCTTCCTCCTCTTTCTGTTGTTGTTTAGTACGTTTAGGCCTCGAGGTTTCACCTCCTGTTAAGGGCCTCATTGCTGCTTGAGCTTTAGTTCTCGCCATTAATGGTGTTTTCCCTGTACATTAGAATACCCAAATTCGTCAAACTGATATCCAGATACACCAAACAGATATCCAGGCAATTCACCTAAAATATCCAGATATACCAAACAGATATCCAGGCTCGTGAAAATAAATATCCTGCTTCAGATACACAGACCAGAACAGGTGCAACACAGATCCAGTCAAATAAGAAAAAATAAAATCGGGTTACCCAAAATCGTAGCCATGCAGATCAGGAAAATACCCAAACCCATCAACACTCGTATCCATCACACAAACCCCAACCAACCATTAAAGGCGAGCCAGCAAAAACCCACAATCCATTAAACCCTAAATACAATCCATGTAAAACCTAAAAATGAATCTATGAAATCAAACAATCGGCGAATCTATGAAATACAATCCATGTAAACCCTAAATACAATCGGCGAATCAAGCAAGGGGAAGACAAACCGTCACCGTGGCGATGCTTACAAGCCGCAACCGTCGTCGTCGAAGCCTCGCGCCACCGTCGCAGTCGTTGATCGAGTGAGGAAAAGGACCGGCGGCAGCAGAGAGAGGGAGAGGGAGCGGCGACAGACAGAGGGACAGGGAGCGGCGGTGCGGTAGAGAGAAGGAGAGGGAGCGGCGGCGGAGATTGCTTCATGGTCAAATTCACCAACAGGGCTGATTACCTCACCTCCCTTTCAGATGGCCCCTGGATGATCCTCGAACATTACCTGGTGGTTCAGCCATGGTCCCAGGATTTCCGCCTCACAGAGAAGCTCCCACCAAGCATCACACCATGGGTAAGCTTTCCTGCTCTACCTATTCAATACTACCACAATCAGATTTTGACGGTGATAGGCAATCTTTTCGGTAAAACCATCCGAATTGACCCAAACACTCTCACCGTTCAAAGAGGAAAGTTTGCTAGAATGGCTATCGAAATCGACGTCTCAAAACCACTACGCACAAGATTTTGGCTAGATGGGCACTGGCAAGCTGTGGAATATGAAAATCTACCTCAGTTGTGCTTCACCTGCGGCAGAATCGGACATCTAGAAGAGGCTTGCCCCACCAAGCAACTTCTAGAAATAACCGCCGCCGCATCCTCCCCACCGTCGACCCAGAACATTACCCAACATCACCATGAACCAAAAGCTAACTACGGCCCTTGGATGCAAGTCCAGAGACGCAATTGGAGGAATACCAAACCAGGTAAACAGTCCCCCGCCGCCGACAACACTCATCGGGTGAGAACTCAGGCAAACGGTGGCAATACGACGACTCCAAATCTGAACCGACAAGGTAACATCAATATTGTCAGAAGAGGCTCCAATACCCATGATAACAACAATAAACAAAGCTTTGCCTCTGGCCACGACAACGGTATCAACATGGAGGAAGAGCAGAGCATTAATAAAGGAATGGGTGATCTGACTAAGGAAGAAATCGCAGCAAAAGAAAAGTTGAAGATAGCTAAGCTTTCAGCCTCTTCGCTTGCCGCAGTAGAAGATAAAAACAGGAGTAAAACACTAAATGCGGCGCAGCAAAGGAAGATGGCCGAAATCCCTATTTCATCTCTCGGTAACAACAAGAAGACAACCAATACTGGGCCATCCTTCGCCTCTTCTACCCAAGCCCTTCACCTCTACATGCCACAAATCAAAGCCCAATTTACCCATCAATTCCCCCAGCTCAAGTTGATCAAAACAACAAAAATCCATATGATTTGTCAAACCCAGAACAATCCAAAATTCCATTTAATCCCTTTCCCACCCATTCCTATAACACCCACGACACTTCTACTTTCCACCCAACATCTACTTTAATCCCACCATCTGTCAAACTCCCCACTCTTTTAAGCCCCCTGCCTCCAACTACTACTATAGGGAAAAGCCATCTACGATCACATGCATCATCGACCATCCATACATCTTCTTCACTATACGACAAGGTTGGTGCCTCCACTCCCCTACACCTTCCAGGGGTGCATGATCTATCACTACCGCCTATTGTCAAAATCACGGGCTCCAACACGTCAGCACAGCTAGTCCAAGTCCAGCCGTTTGAACATTCAGGCCGAACCGGTCAAATCTCATCTTCTCCCTCGGCAGCAACCAGAACAAAGAAATTCAAAGCTACCAATAACAAAAGCAAGGTCGGAATCCATATTGCCTCGCCATCTAAAATGATACAGGCTTGGACTCCGACACTAGACAAGAGAATCAAAGACCGAGAAAAATCAAGCTCACTATCCCTCCAGGAGATCGCTGCCTGGACTGCACTGGCTTCTGCCAAAAGCTCGTCAAAAACTCACCCTCCACTGAAATCCCAGGAGGAGGTTATGACGGTCCAATCTATTCCACAGACTCCAGCCGGCGAAGAGCAATCCGACTCACCACAACCTGTCACTCCTCAAGGGAGACCTACTAATATGGGTGAGATACCAGAGCAATTACAGACAGTCGATGAGCAGATGAAAGAGACAAAAATGGACCTTGGGAGTGCGGGATGCAGCCCCCCATCCCAAATTTGAATTCAGGGAGTTTTTTCCCCCCTTCTCTTACCCAATTTGTTTATGATGAATTACAAAATTTTTGTATGGAACTGCAGGGGGCGGGTAGTAGAAAATTCCTTCGTGTGTTCGGTGAATATAGGAGAAAGCATAAACCTCAGATAGTGATTATAGTTGAACCACGTATTAGTGGAGATATAGCGAGAGATGTGATTCATAAAATGGGTTTTGATAAGGAATTGGCTGTTGATGCTATTCGATTTTCGGGAGGGATTTGGATTCTATGGAACTCCACTGATATGACCATTACACAGCTTGATGCTCGTCCTCAATTCCTTCATGTGCAGGTTGAAACTCCAGGTATCCGAGAAAACAAGTGGCTCCTAACTGCGGTGTATGCTAATCCAGCACCTATGCAACGCCGAGAGCTATGGGAGGATCTCAGGACGATGTCGGTCAACCAGGATCACTCGTGGATGCTTGTAGGAGATTTCAATTCTATACTACATTCGTCTGAAAAGTTGGGTGGTGCTGCTTTTGATGCAAGCCGCATTCGGGACTTCCAAGACTGTGTGCATGACTCCCGGCTGATCGATTTGGGATACAATGGGCCACCCTTCACTTGGTTTCGAAATGGAGTTCGAGAAAGACTGGATCGTGCCTTAGCCAACAACCACTGGCTCATGCATTATCCCGATGCCGCTGTACGCCATCTGCCCCGGATCAAGTCAGACCACAGGCCGCTCCTGGTCTCCACTGAACCATCGCACACTTTTGCAGGGACAAAGCCGTTCCGCTTCCTTGCAGCCTGGTTAACACATGATGAGTTCCAACCTATGTTGCAGACAGCCTGGGCCAAAGGGTCATCTTTCATCCCTTCGGCAGAGGCTTTTGCGCGGGATGCTAACCATTGGAATCGCCATGTGTTTGGTCATATTCAGAGAAAGAAAGATGCACTTATGAAGAGGTTGGAGACACTGGAACAGAGAGATGGTCATCTGACGACATCACCACAACTTGAAAGTACTAGAGAGGAATTGGAAATGACACTGTTCCAGGAGGAGCTTCTCTGGTGTCAAAAATCAAGGCAAGAATGGATTGCCTTAGGGGACAGGAACACTGCGTACTTCCACTCGAGGACCTTGCAAAGACGCAAGAGAAATAGGATTGCTGCACTCAAAAATCAGCAGGGGGATTGGGTAGAGGAGGAAGAGGAATTGAAGCAATTGGTCACGCAGTTCTTTCAGCACCTATATACAGATGAAAATGAGATTGCTCAAGCTCAAGCGCGGTCTTTCCCTGTAATCGCCGAATCACTATGGCAAGGATTCACTAGCCCACCGGCGCTGAGTGAAATCCAGAAGGCAATTCAGTCCATGGGAGCTCTGAAAGCTCCAGGAATCGACGGACTAAACCCACTTTTTTTCCAGAGGTGTTGGATGACAGTTGGTGAATCGCTGGCTCAGCTAGCAACAAAGTGTTGGGAGGATCCAAGCAGAATAAAGAGCATCAACGCCACGATTTTGGTTTTGATTCCGAAAATTGCTACACCAACTTTGATTGAGCAGTTTCGGCCTATAAGCCTATGCAATGTGGCATATAAAGCTCTCACAAAATGCCTGGCAGATCGATTAAGGCCTCTGATGCCACTACTTATACATGAAACTCAAACAAGCTTTGTGCCGGGACGACATATAACAGATAATATCTGCATTCCGCAAGAGGTGGTGCACTCCATGAGGGAGAAGAAAGGAAGACGTGGGTGGATGGTTCTCAAGGTCAATTTGGCCAAGGCTTATGACCGTATTCGTTGGAATTTTGTCCGGGACACGCTTGAAGCCGTGGGAGCACCATCACCTTTTTTCGAAGTTACCATGGCTTGCATAACTTCTGCAAGCATGCAGATCCAGTGGAATGGCGGATTGACCAGCCCTTTCCTTCCTTCCCGCGGCCTGAGACAGGGATGTCCTCTATCTTCTTATATCTTTACCTTGTGTATGGAACGCCTTGGGCATTTGATTAACGATTCTGTAGGGGCTGGAAAGTGGCAGCCTATCAAACTGACCAACTCTGGACCAGCTCTTTCTCATTTGTTTTTTGCAGATGACCTAATTCTGTTCGGGGAAGCTTCTATGCAGCAAGCACAGGCCATCACTCAATGCTTCGAATTGTTTGGAGCTGCCTCGGGCCAGAGAGTTAGCAAGCCAAAGTCGAGGATTTTTTTCTCACCAAACGTCAGCACCGCATGCAGACTGGAGCTAAGCGCAGAACTACAGATTCCACAGACAGACAACCTCGGACGTTACCTAGGAGTTCCTGTTATCCATGACAGGGTGTCCAAGGCCACATATACTGAGCTGATAGACAAAGTGGACTCCCGTCTAGCTGGGTGGAAGGTAGAGAAGATGAGCATGGCTGCAAGAGTCACTCTGGCGCAGTCAGTACTATCGTCTCTCCCGTCCTACACGATGCAAACTTCTTTCCTCCCCGCAAGTGTTCGGGATTACATAGACAAAAAGATCCGGGCATTTATTTGGGGGAGCACGGAAGGCGGACGGAAGGTTCATTTGATCGATTGGGAAAAAGTTTGCCGACCAAAAGAAGAAGGAGGACTTGGGTTGAGGACAGCTACTCGATCCAATGAGGCATACATGCTGAAAATTGCATGGCGATTGATAAAAAATCCAGATGAGCTGTGGGCACGAGTGATTCTGCACAAATACATGAAAGTTTCGGACGAGGGTTTTCTACCTCGCAGAAGCGGACGTCTCTCTAATCTGTGGCGTGGGGTCCTCCGTATCTGGCACATGTTAGAGGAAGCCACAGTTTGGAACATACAAAATGGAAGACGGGCGCGATTTTGGAGAGACAGATGGTTGACTAACGGCGAACCTCTGATGACTTTTGCTCCAAATGTTCCTGTGGAAGCCCTTAACATTCCGGTGGCTGAGTTTGTGCTGAATGGTAAGTGGAACATTGAATATATATCATATTACTTACCGCCTGAGTTGGCTTCGCAGGTACTGCTCCATCCGGTGCCTACGGTGCAAACCGATGACGTTAGATGCTGGCGATTATCGGCGGATGGAAACTTCACATTCAGTTCGGCGTACGAGATCACCGGCGGGGACGAGCCAGCAAATCTTCACCGCCACCCAAGATGGAGAGCCATTTGGCGAACCCCGACGAATCAGAGAACGAGAACATTTCTTTGGCTAGCAGCGCACCAACGCCTTCTCACCAATGCGGAACGAAAGAGACGCCACCTTACAGGGGATGATAGCTGCAAAATTTGTGGAGCAGGACCTGAAACCACCATGCATGTACTCAGGGATTGTCCTTTTGCGCGAGCTACGTGGGCGGGATTGCTACAAAATGAGCCGGACCAAGACTTCTTTGGACGAGCTCAAGCTGATTGGATGTTCCATTACACAGCGGGGCATGGGCGAGTGATCGATAGTACCCTCTTTGCAGGTACTTGTTGGCTTCTATGGAAGAACCGGAACAACTTCTGCTTCCAGGGTGAGCTACAGTCATTTGCACAAATTCAGGCTAAATCTGTACAGTTGAAGCAACAAATCATTCAAGCTTCAGAAAAGGAGAGTACGATAATCGGAGCCGGGGGACTCCGAACACCGAGAGATATCAAGTGGCAGCCACCACAACATGAGTGGGTGTGCCTCAACACAGACGGATCAGTGACCAACTCTCCTCTTAGCTCGGCGGCTGGCGGAGTCGTGCAGGGAGACGACGGCCGCTTCATTACAGCTTTCACTATGAACCTTGGGGGAGGTTCAGTAACGAGTGCAGAGTTAGCCGGAATTGTGCAAGGATTGAAACTCACTTGGGAGGCAGGAGTTCGGAAGGTGATTCTGCAGACAGATTCCACCACAGCGAAGCATCTTATTGAAGTCGCCACACCACACCATCGACACTACACAAGCGTCGCCGAAATACGACGTTGGCTCGCGAGGGACTGGCAAGTCCACATTGTCCATGTTTACAGAGAGGCAAATGTTGTTGCAGATTATCTCGCTAATTTAGGGCATTTGTGTTCAGTAGGTTCCCATGTTATTGCAGCACCTGATGCTGCTCTTTCTTATTGGTTGTACCATGACATTATCGGGGTCGGAACGACCCGCTTTATTATTGAATAAAGGTTAGGGTGCCCTTTAAGCGCCCCACTTCGCACCAAAAAAAAGAAGTTAGTTCGAGAGCCATTCCAAGGAATTGAAATAGAATTTTCAAATAAATCTAAGAAGTATTTTACTATTTTTAATAAAACAAATGTGCACATTTATTGGGAGTGGATGATGGTTAAAAAAAGAGAACGAGAATCCTCTCTCGCCCGTCGTTCCTGGGGTTGGTACTGCCGCTATTACTCGAATCGGAAGGATTCATGTATCGGAGTTGTCTCTGATTCCCCCACTTCAAGCTCGGGAGATTGAAATTGTGGAGCGGCAGTTTTGATCTCTCCGTCCCCATCGCCATCGCCACACCACCACCATTACCGTCACCGTTGTCTGCTCGTCGTCTCACTGACTCTTCTCCCCTCCCACCAATATACACCATTGAACGGCCAGAACCAGAGCTTAGCTCACGAGCTCCCCCACCTTCCCCTCTCTCTCTTCGGAACCCACCGCCGGCGGTCAAGAGTTGTTGTTTTCTCTCTCTATTTCGATTTTTGTTTATGCGTAGAGGTTTGGAAAGCGCCGAGAAGAGGTTGGAAGATGGAATTTTAACATATATACACAAAAGGGCAAAGAGCAGTGAGATCGGGGGCGGTTCTAACGTTCGGGTGAAAGGAGAAATTGTGGGGGCTTTCGGAAATCCCCAATCCTGGGTGGGGCAGCAGAAGCGCGGAAGTTAAACTGCTAACAGGTGTTTTGGTTAGCAGATACTAACACGGGCCGGATTTGAGCCACGTCCCAACTGCTGCAATCCAAGGGCCGAGGATCGCGGGCCTATTAATTGGGGGTTGATGGGCTGAGAAGGAAGGGGGTGGTTTTGGGCTGGAGCAGGCAAATGGGAAAAGTGGGCCCATTTTTCTTTGGGCGGGAGAAGGTAAAAATAAAAAAAGTGGGGCCAGGGGTTTGGGAATAAATTGGGGCAAAGAAAAATAAAAAATGGGAGGAAAGAAACCATTTATTGCCCAACCACCAAACTCTCTCTCTCTTTGTAAATCTCCCTCTGCCGCCCGCCACCCAATTGCGGCCGCCACCGTCCCAACAGTAAGTCCGGCCACCGTCGTTTCCTTTCTCCGACGAGCCTTGTCCACGATCGGCAGATGCTGATCGACGAGAATGGTGAGTTGGATGATCAACGAGCTTGTCCAATGAAGAAGGATAAACCGATCATCCAAAATAGTGAAGAAGAAGAAGAAGAAAATACAGAAGAAGAAGAAGACAATAAAGAAGAAGAAGAAGGTGGTGCTCCTACCGTCGATGAAGAAGAAGAAGAAGAAGAAAATAAATGTTGATTGAGTAATTTATACATATGTTTTTGTTGTTGTGAGATTGGTTGGTTGCATTGAATGCTATTCAATGATATTGATGTTGTTATGGGGTACTGATATTGATACGGGGTTCATGGATACGACTGACTTAGATGTTTGATATTCGTCTTGACATGTTGGACGTGGTGTGTAACCTAATGTTTAATACCCCTGTTTGATACTAGTCTGGTACTTATGGATATTATTTTTTAAAGACTGGATATTTATTGAACATTATGCACTCTAACAGTTTGTGGGTAATATTTCATTTGTTTATTGGACAATATGGATAATAACATGTCTCATACCATTAACTCGCAGCTCATAACACGTTGGACCTAGAAGATGAGGAAGCGAGGAAGAACATCTTGTATCGCACTAAGGATGAGTGCTTGGATTTCTATAAACGCTATGCTCAAAAAAAAGGGTTTGGTGTTCGGATAGATGGAGAACACCTAAAAGAAAGGAAGAATTCTAATGGAGTGGTGGAGAAAAATTATTTTTATCTTTATTACTTTTGTAATAAGGAAGGTTGGACAAGCACTAGCGAAGTAAATGTCAATGTGGACGAACAGAGACAGCCGGAAGACAAAGTTGTGGAGAGAAGGCGCCCTAAAAGAAAGAGGACTCGAGTTAGGGATGGATGTCCCGCTCGTGTTCGTTTTCGATGGGATGCTACTAGGGACGGATTTGTGGTGTATGAATTCGTAGAAGCCCACAGTCATGATTTGCACTCTACCGAGCATATGCACTTGCACAAGTCCAACAAGTGCATGAGTGATGCTCAGAAAAAGATGGCCGAAGCTAATCGCGATGCCGGGATGAGTCTTAGTGCATCGTATCAATTATTGGCTGACTGTGCTGGTGGCTATCAAAATCTGAGATTTTCCAAATCGGATCAGAAGAACCACTTGAACAGTAAAAGGCAAAGGAATATGGCTCGTGGCAAAGCGACTTATTTGCTTGACTACTTTGAGGACCAAAAATAAAAGCATCCTGGCTTCTTTTATGCTGTAGAGGTAGATTGCGAGGAGAAAGTTGCTAATATCTTTTGGGCGGATAGTAGGATGCGTGAAGATTATGCGCTTTTTGGTGATTCGATCTCCTTTGATACCACCTTCCGAACCAATAAATACTTCCGTCCACTAGGTACGTGAACTACCTAACGAAGAAGATGTTTTTTCAACACTCGTTTTGTTATACATTGTCATTAATAGAATGTAAGGTGGTTCGAGAGTCGTCTGTTGTGATCCGATATTGACATGTGATGATAGGATATGCTTTTGTAACTGCTAGGATACTTGTCTGTCTTTAAGGGATACTAGTCTGGGCTTTACAGATATTTGTTGACATGTGTTGGCACACACATAAGGCTTGCAACCTTAGTTAGGGCTGCCCGCCGAGGGCCCATGGGTCGAAGGCCCATGGAATAGAAATGGTTAGGAGTAGAATGTAGTGGTCTGTTGTGATCCGATATTAACATGAGATTGCAGGATATGCTTTTTTAACTTGATGGATATTTGTCTGTTATAATGAGATAATAGTCAGTGCTTTACAGATATTTGTTGACATTTATTGTCATTAATAGTTGTCTTGTGCAGGGATGTTTGTAGGTTTCAATCACCACCGTCAAACTTGTGTGTTTGGTGCTTGTTTGATGTATGATGAGACCATACCGTCTTTTTAATGGTTGTTTGTTGCATTTAGTCGGTGCATGAAGAAGAAGCTCCCAGTCACTATTTTTACTGATCAGGACGCCGCCATGGCAGCTGCCCTTAGAAAGGAGTGGCCAGAAACGTTTCATGCACTCTGTACTTGGCACATCCTCATGAATGCCAAGAAGCATCTTCGTAAAAACAAGGCATTTTGGAAGAAGTTCCAATCTCATCTTTCTTATATTTTCTACGACGTCGACAGTGAGAGAGAATTCGACATGGCATGGAGCACAATGGTTGCTGATTGTTTCCCTAATAGCGAAATTGCGGACGGTCACCCATGGTTGGAATATTTGAAGAAATTTCGCCATCAATGGTGTTCCTTATGGTTGAGAGATCAATTCACAGGCGGGATGTTGACTACGCAAGCCAGCGAGTCGTGCAATGCACAAGTGCGACGTTTCTTGAAACCGAAGCATGATTTGGACATGTTTTTCATTCATTTTAGCAGGTACGTACGCAATATATATCTTTGCCTTTCTGTGATATTAGCTTGTTCGTTGGGGATATTTTTCTTTGTCATATGGATATTAATATGCTCTTGTTAAATATTTGTATTTGTTGTTCTGATATTAGTACTATTGTGAGTGGATATTAGTCTGGGCACTAATCTCTTTTCTCTTGCTTTCTAAATGTAGTTTGGTTGCTGAAAAAAGACGCAAGGAGAGTGATTCAGACTACAGTGGGAAACAATCGGTTCCCTATATAATGTTGGAGCACAGCCCGATCCTAAAACATGTGGCAAAGATCTTTACTTCTAACATCTTCAATCGGATACAGAAGGAGTATTTGACAACTGAAAAATATATAATGGAGACGCTCTCGGATACTAGGGATGATGGCATGATTGGCTACCGCACATATATGATAGAGGATGGTGAGCGTAGTGATGAGCGTGTCGTTCTCGTCGATATTTCTACGAGGACATTGGTATGCGAATGTAGAATGTTCAGAACTTTCGGAGTGTTATGTCGCCACATGATTAAGGTGATGCGGCTTCTTGGAGATTTTGGGGAAGCTAGTATGAGAAGTGTTCCAGATCATTACATACTCAAGCGATGGACGTTGGAGGCGAGAAAGAAAGAGGTTGTTGATGTCGATGGTTCTGTTGGTCCTTCAGATTCTAGTGAGAATGATGCCGGTAAAGATATAGCAATGCGGTACCGAGAAACCACTGCAATGTTGAATCAGCTAGCAACGAACATGTCGATGGCCGATGAGAAGGACTACAATAAGTGGATGGGAGTAATCAAGAAATTGTGCAATGAGGCAAACAAGGCATTGTCAAAGACTATTACTAGCGAGGACAGTAAGTATATACACTAATATCATTTGTAAATTGTTAGAGTTTAATATCATTGCATTTACTAAATTCTCTACCATTGTAGGACGGAATGTACCGATAACTGGGCTGACTTTGAAGAAGAAGAGTAATCCAGGGAGCCAAGGTAAGGAACGTTATAAGTGTACCAATGAAAAAGAACGCCGTCGAAAGAAACGTGTCTATAAGAAGAGAATGAAATCAGTTGAAGTGGTCACGCCGGACAACAATACTCAACCGGATGACCATATTAGCGATTTGGATGATAATATTGCTCAATGGTTATGAATAGAATGTAGGGAGGTTCGAGAGTGGTCTATTTTGATATGATATTGACAAGTGATTCCAGGAAAAGTTTTTGTATAGAAGTGGATATTAATCCACTTGTATAGGATACTTGTCAGTGCAAACTTGCTATGCACTCTATTTTGTACAGATATAGGTCTGGGCTTCCTGGATATTTATGTATAGAATGTAGGGAGGTTCGAGAGTGGTCTATTGTGATATGACATTAAAGGTTAGTATCCTTTACAAGTGGTCTATTTATGTAGAGTATCCACTTGTGAAGGATACTTTTCTGGGCAAACTTGATATGCACTCGATATATAACAGATATTAGTCTGGGCTTCCTGGATATTTGTATTTTCAATGCAGGTACTATTGTTCCAATGATTACTTATTTCACTATTCACATGTGACCTTTTTGGTTACTGTACTCATGTGATCTTTTTTGTTACTGTGCTCACGTTACCTTTTTTGCATTTGTCTATTTAAGACAAATCATACACAAACCCAAATCTGCTATCCTCCTCTCTCAGTTTCTTCTTCACTTCTCTTCCAAAGCAAAATCCATGTCTGGAGAGACTCCTAAACCAGCGCGCCGGGGATTGGTGGATGAGTTTGAATATGACGGTGTTGTATTCTGTTACCATGGTTGGAGAGCCGCCAAACGACTTGCTGTTGATGGAGTCAACCCACCGAAGAGGTATTTCCGATGTCGGATGTACGAGTACGACAATGATAACGGGTGTGGTTTTCACATGGATTGGGACGAATTAATGTTCGCCGGTTTTTCAGAGTCGGATGATGAAGATAACACCGAGGAGACCGTGAAGAAATGAATTTGTATTTCCTGCCATCACTTTGTATTGTGTTGAGTTTGTTTCTCTGTGATATTTGTCTGGGTCTTTAGGATATTTGTCTGGGTCTCTAGGATATTTGTATGGGTCTTTAGGATATTCATCTGGGTCTTTAGGATATTTTTATGGGTCCTTGGGATATTCGTATATGGTTCTACCGGATATCTTGTTGTCTCTTTCAGATATTCTTCTTCCTTTTGATGATGTTTGTTTGAAGAAAGATGGTATTTGTATGGGCTAAATGAGTTTGTATCGTGTTGATATTAATCTAAGTAAAGAAGGTATTATTCTGTGTTGTATTCTGTTACCATGGTTGGAGAGCCGCCAAACGACTTGCTGTTGATGGAGTCAACCCACCGAAGAGGTATTTCCGATGTCGGATGTACGAGTACGACAATGATAACGGGTGTGGTTTTCACATGGATTGGGACGAATTAATGTTCGCCGGTTTTTCAGAGTCGGATGATGCAGATAACACCGAGGAGATCGTGATGAAATGAATTTGTATTTCCTGTCATCACTTTGTATTGTGTTGAGTTTGTTTCTCTGTGATATTTGTCTGGGTCTTTAGGATATTCGTCTGGGTCTCTAGGATATTTGTATGGGTCCTCAGGATATTCATCTGGGTCTTTAGGATATTTGTATGGGTCCTTAGGATATTCATCTGGGTCTTTAGGATATTTGTATGGGTCCTTGGGATATTCGTCTGGTTCTATCGGATATCTTGTTGTCTCTTTCAGATATTCTTCTTCCTTTTGATGATGTTTGTTTGAAGAAAGATGGTATTTGTATGAGCTAAATGAGTTTGTATCGTGTTGATATTAATCTAAGTAAAGAAGGTATTAGTCTGTGTTGTATGGATAATCGACCAGCCAAAATAAGGATATTAGTCATTGTCAAAATAAGGATATTACTTATGTTGGTAATTATATCCAACATCTACCAAATTATCCTCCATCCTAATACAAACCATCATCCATTCCTAATTATATCCAACATCTACCAAATTATCCTCCATCCTAATACAAACCATCATCCATTCCTAATTAGAAAAGAACATCTACCAAATTGTCCTCCATCCTATCCAGCACACCTAAACAAATCTAAAATCAATTTCTCCTCTTTTTCCCTCTCACTTTCTCAATCTGCATACTCCAATCCTTTGCTTCTTGAATTATTGCATCCTTGTGGCCGTTATACTCCCATAACAGGAGGTTAGCTGCAATCCGTCTTCTTTGTTCCTCCACATGTTCCTTCTTGTGCCAACTGTTTTTACATTCCACCGGAAGGTGACCCGCCCATAGCTCCATGTAGAGGCATGCAAATACACCACAATCATCGTGGCCAAATTGCTGAGGAACGTCAGCAATGCTGAATTCTCACTCATGCAATTTACAATCCACCCCCTGATGCTTGAGGAACTCCGTCACATACTCAAAGATCACTTTCCCCACTGGTGCATGATCTGCCTTAGCAACTCGGGCATTAGGCTTTTGGCTGTCGAGTAGGAAAGTCTTCCTATTCTTCATGTCAGCGACATACACTCGGTAGTGATCTTTGAGATACATGGGAAAGAAGATCTGAAACACAATACAGTTAGTGAGTTAATCATTGACTAATATCCTAACAACCCATATTAATAGCTCAACAGCTCAGAAAAATATCCTATAAACCCATACCAGTATCAAGGAAACTCAGAAAAATATCCAAACATTGAAGACACTTACATAATCACAGCTTTCCAAGTTTTCTCGTTTCAGCATTGGATTATTCTTGTGCAGGTCAATCCACCCCAAGATTCTCTCCTTGTCCATTGGTTTTTTTTATAGCATCATCGACGGCATATTGCTATTTAGAAGAGACAACAATATCAAATTAGACATTTTCAACATAAATAGGATCTAAGTAGTGAAGATAATACTTACCACATAGGTCCATGGGAAGACAATTCTCTTCACCATCTCCTTAGGTTCTTGGTAATTTAGGTACAGCCCGTATACTAAAATGACATGGCTATGAACCCGACTGTTACCCTTTAATGACAATATGTGGTAACGGCTAAGCTTGCCCTTTGGAGTTTCCACGATTATGTTGTGACTGTAAAACACACATTAATATCCAGGTTAGTTAGTAGCCATGAATTTGACAGATTGGAATTGGCGATTAAAGATGAACAACTTACTCGTCTTTAGCTGTGGTACTCCAATGGTGAGCACCTGTTGCAAGTTAGAAGAACAAAGAGCAATGAGTCAATGATCAAGCATACAACAAAAAAATACAATAACCATACAACAAATGGTGAGCACCTTTTTGTTTTCGCCTTCACCAAAAATGAAGTTGCTGGTGCGGATGTCGTAATGTGCCATCAAGGTAGGCAGCATCTGCTTAGGAACATCGACCAGCCGAAGCTCAAATAGGCCTCCAAATCCAGCCTTCTCGATCTCTCTCTTGCAAGCTTCATAGTATCTTGGATCTTGCTTCCAGTCTTTTATAATTGACAACACCTTCTTGGTGCTACAGCGAAATCTATATTGGCGCCCTCCTACTTCTTCAGCAACTTGTCTATATTGGCGCCCTCCTACTTCTTCACCATTTTCTTCGTCCTCGCCATCTTCTTCGTCCTCGCCATCTTCGTCCTCGCCATCTTCGTCCTCATGGGATTGCCCATCATCGTCTTCATGCTCAATTTCATCATCCACAAAATCATATTCTTCTTCCTCCTCTTGCTGTTGTTGTTTAGTACGTTTAGGCCTCGAGGTTTCACCTCCTGTTAAGGGCCTCATTGCTGCTTGAGCTTTAGTTCTCGCCATTAATGGTGTTTTCCCTGTACATTAGAATACCCAAATTCGTCAAACTGATATCTAGATACACCAAACAGATATCCAGGCAATTCACCTAAAATATCCAGATATACCAAACAGATATCCAGGCTCGTGAAAATAAATATCCTGCTTCAGATACACAGACCAGAACAGGTGCAACACAGATCCAGTCAAATAAGAAAAAATAAAATCGGGTTACCCAAAATCGTAGCCATGCAGATCAGGAAAATACCCAAACCCATCAACACTCGTATCCATCACACAAACCCCAACCAACCATTAAAGGCGAGCCAGCCAAAACCCACAATCCATTAAACCCTAAATACAATCCATGTAAAACCTAAAAATGAATCTATGAAATCAAACAATCGGCGAATCTATGAAATACAATCCATGTAAACCCTAAATACAATAGGCGAATCAAGCAAGGGGAAGACATACCGTCACCGTCGCGATGCTTACAAGCCGCAACCGTCACCGTCGAAGCCTCGCGCCACCGTCGCAGTCGTCGATCGAGTGAGGAAAAGGACCGGCGGCAACAGAGAGAGGGAGAGGGAGCGGCGACAGACAGAGGGACAGGGAGCGGCGGTGCGGTAGAGAGAAGGAGAGGGAGCGGCGGCGGAGAGAGGGACAGGGAGCGGCGGCAGCAGAGAGGAGAGGGACAGGGACCGGCGGCAGAGAGGAGAGGGAGCGAAACCCTCGCGTGCAATTTTTAGAGAGAGAGGGAAAATGGTCGACTGAATCCGGCGGCGGGTTGGGTTTATTTTTTTGACAAAATCGCGGGTTGGGTTTAGGGTATTCAAAATTTGGGTTTTTTGAAATTGTGGGCCCTGCGGGCCCATTTTTATTTTTAGGCCGGTCGTGACGTGGAGGCCCCTCAGGCTTTGTTAGTATCTACTAACAAAAATGCCTGTTAGCAGGATAGCTAAGTTGCAGCAGAAGAAGGAGTAGAGGCCGGGACGGAGGCCGAGGAAGAGAGAGGATGAGTAGAAGAAAAAGGTTAGGGCTGTTGATTGCCACGTCATTCATTTAACGGTCAACTTTGAGAATTGACTGTCACATCACACAAAGTTAACGGAGTTGGACGGAGAGTGACCAAACTTGAATTGTTTTACTAAATCTAGTGACTATGAATGGATTTAAATATTTTGAGTGACCAAACATATGAATGTTTTTCGTAATCTCAGTGACCAACCATGCAATTAATCCAATTTTCCTTCTTTGCTCTGATTTGGATTTTCGATTTTCCTTTGCATGCAAATTTTAGGCCAAAGAGTTTCTGGGCTTCGAGTGTTGAATTCGGTGTTAACTGTGATCAAGGTTGTCAAACCGGTTTATGCCAGTGTGCCGATTTAACAAGTGGAATGGTTCAACCGGTGGCACATACCTGTTTGTGCCGATTCATGCCGGTCAATATTACAAATAAAATTATAAATACTCATATTTAAACATGACATTTAACGTCAATACCTAAACATTTATACTTGAATCCAACAAATAACATCAATATTTAACTTTTATACTCATAAAATAAATAATAAAATAATTTTTATCAATTAAATTCTCTAAATTAAAGTCATTTTACTTAGAGATTCGTATATCGATCATGCCGGTCATACCGGTGGTGTCACGCTGATTTTATGACCGATATCGGTTGAACCCGGTACAACCGGTGGCACGCGGACTGGCGTGACAACCATGACTGTGATGCATATTATTCTAGCAAATTTCGATAAATCTGGGATTTCAATCTTCTAATTCCTTTCCCCGTCCCTCTTCTGTGAAGCTGGGTGATTATGTGGGTTGTTTAAATGATATTTAATAATTCTTCAGTAGGTTGTCCATCCAATCGGTGATTTCTCATTGTACGTGTGCATCGGGTCGGGCCGTACACGGGTTAGCACAGCACGACACGGTTAGAGCACGATACGAGTACGGACATGAAATAAATGGGTCAGCCCGGCACGAGCACGAATAATTATGTGTTGTGCTGGGCCTAAACTTCATGAGCACGACACGGTATATAAGTGGGCACGTTGGGCCTAATATTTTTGAGATTTTATTGAGTATAAGAACGGACATGGCACAAAAATAACATTTATTTGATAGAAAATAAATATAGAAAGAATTATAGGTTCAAATATTACAAAATACAAGTAGAAAATAATTATTTGTGGTTGATATAAGTGTCATAAAGATATATACATAATTACTACCATAAGTAAAAATGGACGAAGAATTAAACAAAGCCAAATCACGGGTCCGGATCACCTCAGTAACCGACCCCTCAGTAACTGTCAGTAACCATCCATCGCACCGTCCATCGCACCATCTTTCCAGCCGTCAGATCATGCAAATTAACTACACGCGGGGGAAAAATAGTAATCACGTCTCTGACAATTTGAATTGCAGACGTGACAACGACAACCGTCCCGCCTTCTCTCCTTCTTTCTCTCACCTTTCAAGCGACAGTTCCACTTCCCTCTGCTCTCTAACTCTCCATTCTTCTTCCCGATCCTCAATTCTCTCACCAAAATTGCAGCACAAAATAAACTTCAAATCGAACGATTTTCGCAAAGGTTTTCGAAGAATCATTCAACGATACACTGTTCTCGCTTCTTCGTCGAAAAACGAAGGGTTTCCAACTTCAACGAGGCTCAAAAATCGTTTTCGCACAAAATATCAAGGTAAAACCTCATTTCTTTCTTCGAAATCCATCCACAGAACAATAGAAACAGTATTTCAGTCACTCTTCATGTGAAAATTGTAGTAAACTCGCTAAATTACCGAATTGTTACCATGCGTTGTTGAACTGGTGTAGAATCTGTTGTGTTTTGCTTCGTTACCATATGGTATTGTGTGGTAAGCTATGATTGCATGTTGTAAAATAGCAAAAAATCATAAGTCCTGCTGTGTTTTAGTTTGTTACCATATGGTAATGTGTGGTAAGCTATGGTTTCATTTTGTAAAATAGCAAAAAACCATAACTCCTGCTGTGTTTTAGTTTGTTACCATATGGTAATGTGTGGTAAGCTATGGTTTCATGTTGTAAAATAGCAAAAAACCATAAGTCCTTCTGTGTTTTAGTTCGTTACCATATGGTAATGTGTGGTAAGCTATGATTGCATGTTGTTAAATAGCAAAAAATCATAAGTCCTGCTGTGTTTTAGTTTGTTACCATATGGTAATGTGTGGTAAGCTATGGTTTCATGTTGTAAAATAGCAAAAAACCATAAGTCCTTCTGTGTTTTAGTTTGTTACCATATGGTAATGTGTGGTAAGCTATGGTTTCATGTTGTAAAATAGCAAAAACTCATAAGTCCTTCTGTGTTTTAGTTTGTTACCATATGGTAATGTGTGGTAAGCTATGGTTTCATGTTGTAAAATAGCAAAAAAAACCATAACTCCTGTTGTGTTTTACTTCGTTACCATATGGTAAGGTGTGGTAAGCTATAGTTTAATGTTTTAAAATAGCAAGAAACCATAAGTCCTGTTGTGTTTTACTTTGTTACCATATGGTAAGGTGTGGTAAGATATGGTTTCATGTTATAAAAATGGAGGAAACCATAAGTCCTTTTGTGTTTTACTTCGTTACCATATGGTAAGATGTTATAAGACATGGTTTCATGTAATTACCATATGGTAAAATGTGATAAATATATGGTTTGATTTGGTATGGTAGGAAACCATTATGGTACCATATGGTATATTATGGTAAAAAGCATGCTAACAGACTATTCCTAATTTCTACATTCAGGTACACTATGGTAAACCAAAGAAAAAGTTTTCGCACAAGGTGCAGCCCAACAAGAGTATCTGCAATTGCAAGGACAATAAAAGATGAGCAGAAAGCGCAACTTGAGATATTAGGCCTAGCAGGCTTAATATCAATCAAGCAGACAAAGATAAACAACCATTTTGCACTGTTCGTAATGAACAAATACAATCCAATGAAAGAATCGTTCAAGCTACCTGACGGGACACGCATGAAGATATCACCAATCGACTTTCATAGGGTATATGGTCTACAGATGGGGAATAGGGAAGTTGTACCTCCCATGATTTCTTGGGACGACGCAGCAGATTATGCAATAGAAACCCTACTGGAAGTAGATGGAACATCCACTCCAAAGGTAAAGCTAAGTCAGGTAGAAAAAGATCTTCCTACAACTACAAACAGTAAGAGATGCTTACAATTGTTCTTTCTGCTGGTCACCGGAGGCTTGCTGTGTCCAACTTCAGCCCCTATGGCTGAACTCAACATGCTTGAGTACTTGAAGACTGATGAACTGAAACATTTCATCAGCTACAACTGGTGCAAATACTTCTTCAAACACATGAATGAAGGATTGAAATCACCAACCCTCTACATAAGTGCAGATCTTCACTTCCTTACAGTAAGTCTCCATTCCCTTGCCATTTCAACCTTGTTACTCATATATTTTATATATAAATGATACTCTTTGAAAAAACTAATACAACTATCTGCATAAAAAGGTATGCTTCATGTACAAACTGGACGAAATGACATTCTCAACCCAGCTTCGAACACCAACAGTAAGCTACTATGATGATCTCAATGTCGAAAGCAACTTTGAGAACATTAAGAGCTACTACAATGGAAAAGAGTTGAACGAGATCGAAAAGGTTGCCAACATTAGTGACAATGAGGCTGATGATGCAACTGATGAGGAAGAGGAGAATGAGTTGGTCTATCAGTCACCGAAAAGACAAAGAAACAAAAGTCCAGACCAGTCATCATCACTGAACTTTGATTTGAAGAATATCAGAACAGTCAACCAAGTAAGTACAAATTATCTATATTACAGTTGTCCAATTCATGCTAACCGTAAGTCCTTCTGTGTTTTAGTTTGTTACCATATGGTAAGGTGTGGTAAGATATGGTTTCATGTTATAAAAATGGAGGAAACAATAAGTCCTGTTGTGTTTTAGTTTGTTACCATATGGTAAGGTGTGGTAAGCTATTGTTTCATGTTATAAAAATGGAGGAAAACATAAGTCCTGTTGTGTTTTACTTCGTTACCATATGGTAAGGTGTGGTAAGCTATGGTTTCATGTTATAAAAATGGAGGAAACCATAATTCTTGTTCTGTTTTACTTTGTTACCATATGGTAAGGTGTGGTAAGATATGGTTTCATGTTATAAAAATGCAGAATAGTGATAATAATTGCCAATACCATGTATTACCACCATGGTAACTAACCATACACACATTACCACCATGGTATCTTACAAAAACTCCCATTATGCAGGCTGAGAATGCAATCAAACTGCTTGAAGCATCAATGAAGGCAATGATGAAAGCAATCAAAGACCAGTACAAAAGCCAAATTGACAATCTGATCAGACACAAGGAGAATCTTGCGAAAGAAAGCTGTGATGAAAATGTTCAGCCAACAGAAGGAGAAAAATCTCAGTGTGAAGATGATGAAGAAGAGAATGATGAAGAAATGAATGCCAGTTTGGATAAAACACTCAATGAAATATTCAAACAGGCAAAGATAGACCAGAACAAAGAGGAGAACGAGGAGCAAACACAGGAAGAAGATGATTCACAACCATCTACAGTCGATCTTGCTGCATCTACACCGAAGGCAAAAGAAAAGGAGCAAAATGATTCTGCTCCAGGAGCTGTGAATAGGGAAAGCATCCAAGAAGGAGATCCACTGGGGGAAGTTGCAACAGAACCACCAGCACAATCTGTTCAAGAAGGTCTGAATCAGGGAACACCACAACAAGGGGACACCCCGAAAGCAGTTCCAGAACAGACATCTGCAAAAGAAACAGAAGAAAAAGGAGCTACCAAAACAGCAGATCCAATGGATGTTGATAAGGAAACAACAGAAGAAGGGAATACAAGACAAGCTGCACAAAAGACTGCAGAAACTGACAGTGAGAAAACGGTGTCAGATGATGTTGTTCGAGAAGAGGCTCCAAAACTGACAACCAAAGCTGCTGAGAAGCCTAAAGTGACAAGGGAAGACGACATTCCATCGTTCGATCTCAGCCCTCTCAACCATCAAACACCAACAACACCAACGAAGTTGACTACCACCACGGCAACCGATCAACCAGGAGAGCCTCGCAAAAGAAGAGTCGTGGTGAAGAATGTGTACGGAAACGAAAAGAAGGCAAGAGGAACACCACCACCAGCACAGCCACAAAGCACCCAGTCACAGAAGGAGTCATATGCTATATGGTCAAATCTGTACACAAACAGCCAAGAGAAGCTCAAGAAAGTGCGTGAATGCATAGATGCTTACCTAGAGGACCTGAATACTCCAACTGTTGAACCAGTTGCTCCACAATCACAAAAATCACCAGTTGAATGGTCAACACCAACACAAACAACACCTGATGATATGTTCAGCAACATCCTGGAGTACATAAGATGCAAAAACAAGAAATTTGTCAAGAGGTAAGTCATCATCTTAAAACTTCTACTGTTATATGATGTTACTGTAGTGATCTAGTTTGTTACCATATGGTAAAATATGGTAAGATATGGTAAAATTAGATAAATCTATGGTTTAATCATACAAAATGTAGTAATCCACAATTCCAGTTTTGTTTTTGGTTTCATACCATATGGTAAGATGTGGTAAGCTATGGTAAGATTAGATAAATCTATGGTTTAATGTTACAAAATGTAGTAATGCACAAGCCCTGTTTTGTTTTATTTTAATACCATATGGTATGATGTGGTAAGCTATGGTTTGTTGTTAAAGAATGGATTAAACCATAACTCTTGTTGTGTTTTACTTATTACCATATGGTAAGATGTGGTAAGCTATGGTTTTGTTGTGGTAACCTATTGTTTGATGTGATAAATTAAAGTAAACCATCCGTCCTGTTGTGATGTGCTTTTATACAGTGATGAGATAATGTTTAGAAGGAAGGATGGAACATTCTTGCTAAAAAGGGAGTCAGTACAGTCGATTGACATTCGCTGTGAAATCACATCTGATGTCATCGACTGGTATGGAGATCTAATGAACAGGAATGAAGCAAAAAAAGGAAAATTCAAAAGGTGGTTCTTCGATTCATCTTTGGCAGTAAGTAAACCCACCCATATTCTGTCAATAGTTCTTAGACAACACATATATAAAAACACATAATAACAACCACAACTTTCAGGGTGACTGCCAACTGGACATTGATAGTGGCAATCCTGTACTAACTCCAGACGATTACTACGACAAAGTGGACTTGGACATCACCAACAAAGAATGGGCAAAAAACCTCAGCTTCACAGAATGTAACCTTGTAAGTATCTCACCACAATTTTTGCAGTGGTTACCATATGGTATATTGTGGTAAAATTAGTTTGCAGTGGTTACCATATGGTATATAGTGGTAAAATTAGTTTGCAGTGGTTACCATATGGTATATAGTGGTAAAATTAGTTTGTAATGGTTCTTAACTTACTGTTCAACACTTATATAGCAAGCGCTTACCATATGGTATACTGTGGTAAAATTATTTTGCAGTGGTTCTTCCCTTACTGTGATAACAAGCACTACATCATGATTTGTGTCAACATCAAAGCAGAGAGATTTGAAGTACTCGACAGTCTCCGTCACAAAGATTTTAAAGAATACTACAAACCAATGGCAGACATGGTTGTCCAGTACGCAATCAACTACATGAAGACACAGTTTGCAGAGAAGACAGTAAAGTGGGAGAGGTTTACCTGGTTCAACCTCGAGAAGGTTACACAACCAGATGACAAGTCATGTGGGATGTACATCATCAGGTGGATGAGACACTGGGAAGGTAAGTACAACAGTGCCCTGACCAAAGACTGGAAGAGGATTGATCTCATAAATGAAGAAAGGGAGTGCTTGATGTTGGACATCATTCTTGATGAAGACAATCTTGAACGGGATAGGATCATGAAAGAATCAACAAAGTACTGCAACATGAAGAACAAGAGGAAGAATTGAAAGAAAGGAGATGAAAATTCTATTATGGTTTGTGTTAAGTAGTAGGAGGGTATAAGTAAGCTTTTGAGAACAAACTCACAATGTTCAATAGCCACTTCATTTTAGTTAGTAGGATGGTATGAAACAACTTATTATGGTGTGTGTTATGACTAATTGAAATGTTCTATTTTTTATTATGTTAGCAAATACTTAACATGTGTTCTTAATTCCCAAATTACCACATTTTACCACATGGTATGGCAATGTAAAATCAGTTACCACACAGAACTTCCAAGCTACCACACTATACCACATGGTATGGCATGGTAAAATCAAATTACCACACTATACCATATGGTATGACATGGTAAAATCAAATTACCACACTATACCACATGGTATGGCATGGTAAAATCAAATTACCACACTATACCACATGGTATTGCATGGTAAAATCAAACTACCACACTATACCACATGGTATGGCATGGTAAAATCAAATTACCACACTATACCATATGGTATGGCATGGTAAAATGAATTATCACACAGAACCCTCACATTTAACTTCCAAATTGCCACATTTTACCACATGGTAATACACTGTAAAATCAATTACCACACAGGACAACACATGCCACTTCCAAAAATAGCATATTTTACCACATGGTATGACATGGTAAAAATAAATTACAACACTATACCATATGGTATGGCAAATGTAAACTCAATTATCACACAGAACTTCCAAACTACCACACTATACCAAATGGTATGGCATGATAAAATCAATTATAAAACAGAACCTTCACATTTAACTTCCAAAATAGCACATTTTACCACCTGGTTTGACATGATAAAATCAAATTACCACATTATACCACATGGTATGACATGGTAAAATTAATTCAACAAGACAAGACAAATATCCAACAAAACCAAAACCAATCCAAAAGAACAAAATAGCTTCAACAACTCAACTAGCTTCAACCATTCATTCAAATAATCCTCTAAGAAAATTGTTACAGCTTCAGCCTTAAACTTTCTTCAACAGCCTTCAAATTCTCCTCCTCAAGCCTGCTAGTTTTTCTCTTCTTCTTACTTACAGCCCTTGCAGCCTCCGCAACTGGAATTGGTCGTTTCGAAGGCTTGAATGAATCTTTTTTAGGCTTAAACCCCTTCACTTTTTGGACCGGTACATCATTTATACCAAGATAACAAAAACAAACTACAATCAATGACAGATATATATAAAATCATTCTCCTCAAAAAATTGCATATATCAAAACACAAAACTCTAAACAATTAAAAACTTACTGTCACCGTTAGAAGACGTGCTTGTTCCAGCAGGTTCACTAATCGATAGGGCTTCACACTTTTTGATCAAATCAGTCATGAAGGCCATGGCTGATTTATACAAATCATCATCCAGTGCAACCCTGCTGATCATTGATGCAGAAACAGCTGACAGATTGAAAAGACGAGAACGGTATTTCGATGGACTATCAGTAGACGGAACTTCAAAAGAAAAGTTCCCTCCAGTTTTTGCTGCTCTTGTCCACCGCTTCAAAATCAAACTGCTAGGAATGTGCTGGAACTTCAGATTGCATATTGTAGACCACAACATATCATATCCCTTAATTTGATGCTTACAGATCATACCACTTGACTCCCACTTACGGCAGGAACACTTGATTTCACCGTTATCAAAATCAACCTTCAACACCCTACTATCCAACCTTGTAAGGTCATCCTCCAATATGAAGACATCAAACATTCCTACATGTCCTTCTGGTTCTATCTCCATATTTGAAAAAATATTATACGCAAGAGATTCCTTGTACTGATCCAGGAAAAACTTGAATATCTTCGGCGTATACACATTAGCAACTTGCTTCACAATAGGGCTAGTAGAAAACCGAGAATCAGCCAACCTAGATAAGGCATAGTACTCTTCTTGTTCTTCAGCATCCCTCTTATTATCAAGCATCCTCTCAAAGTGCACAAAGAATCTACTAACGCTAAACTCTGACTGCAAGTAATGTCGAATATTACTATTGCAGCACTCACTTAGCTGGGTACTCTTCATTCCCGCACCAAAATGACAATTCACCCAGGCTGAAGACCACTTCTTCCTGACTTTGTAAATGCCCTGTAACCAACTGTGTCCCAAAGGTCCATTCCCAGGAAAACACTTCTCAATCATCTTCTTCCAATTATACTCAAAATCATCCTCATCATCAGCATTATACATCAAATAACTAAGCTCACGAAGGAAGTCAGAGTCACACAAACTTCCCAGATTAACAACTGCATTCTGAGCAATATGCCATGTACACAATCCATGAAAACAATCTGGGAAAACAGACCTTATACCAGCAGCAATTGCAGCAGCCTGGTCAGTAAACATTGATAACGGTCTCACACCTCCCATGCATTTCAAAAACTGATCGAAAAGTCATTCAAATGTTGCCGTTGTTTCATCATATAGAAGAGCAGCCGCAAAGACAGTCAGTTGGTGATGATTGTTGAAACCAACAAACAAAGCTACAAAAACATAAGAAAATGTGAGTAAAAACAATTCTACCAACACATACCATGTGGTAAAAGGTACGAATAACAATAATACCAACCCGAACCATATTGTAAAGACTCATACCATATGGTAATGACTTCTAAGAACAAAAAAAAACAATCCATACCAGACCATACCATATAGTACAGACTTCTAACAACGCAAAAACCACCTCAAATAACCTTGTTACCAACCCATACCATATGGTAAAAGACTTTTAAGAACAAAAACACAATGCATACCAGCCCATACCATATAGTACAGACTTCTAACAACGCAAAAACCACCTCAAATAACCTTGTTACCAATACATACCATATGGTAAAATACTTTTAAGAACAAAAAAGCAATCCATACCAACCCATACCATATGGTACAGACTTTTAAGAACAAAATAACCATGATACAGAATGATAATAATAATAATAATCATACAAACTCACAAAGACAATAATAAACAACAAACTAAAAAAACATACCTAGTGGCCGAAACTCTTTGTTAGTCCGGTAAGTAGTATCAAAACTAATTGAATCACCAAAATAATGATAATCCATCCTCATCTTCCCATCTGCCCAAAAAATACTAGCAATGTTCTCTTCAACATCAACCTCCACCTCATGAAAGAACCCATGATCCAGATGTGCTTGACGTCTAAAGTATTCAAGCAATGCAGTCGCATCACCATACTCCATTGATAACGTCCTCACTGTTCGCAGATGGTTCTTCAAATCATTCTTTGTGAACCCAACAAACTTCCGACCACCACCAGCCCTACTAATTGCATTATACGAAGAAGTCACACCAATACCAGCAGCATCATTCACCTCTGCCAACATCTTATACACAGGAGCCATTCGTCTGCTGGATCTCACATAGTGACGCAGAACTCAGGAATCATGTCATGGTTGTGCACATTATACCAACGATAGATCTTGTAGCATTTAAACTCTTTAAACCATCTCAGTCGTATATAAGCACCATTACATCCACCCCTGAGTTCTGGAATATTACGAACACGAACCGTCGTATCAACAACACCTGCATTATCAGGGTTATTCTCGCTACCTCTTTTCCAACCTTCCTTATTGCAACAATACTTGATATAATATACAGCTGAAGAACCACCATTGAGCTTCGGACACGCTGATTGGTTATAAATCCTCACACCAAAACCTTCATGATTCCCATAATCAACATAAAAATTATATGCATCATCTGGTGTATTGAACTCTAAGTCCTTCCAAGAATCACGAACAGTAGGATCTATACCATTGAAACCTACAAACATTATGAAGCAACATATTAAATATGTACAAATATAATACCACCATAGTATGATATGGTAAAATGGATTCCACACCACAACAGTATGAAATCTCAATGTATACCAATAATTACAGCCATGATACAAGAGTTACCACCATGGTATGGCATTGTAAAATCAAATTACCACACTATACCACATGGTATGGCATGGTAAAATCAAATTACCACACTATACCACATGGTATGACATGGTAAAATTGAATTACCACACTATACCACATGGTATGACATGGTAAAATCACTTACAGCAGCAACAAAATCCCAAAAAACCACACTATACCACAAACTATACATGATAACATCAAGTTACCATATTTTACCACATGGTATGACATGGTAAAATAAATTATCACACATAACCCTACCTTTAACTTGAAACTACCACACTATACCACATGGTAAGGCATAGTAAAATCAAATTACGACACTATACCGATGATTCCAAACATGGTACAAGTAATTACCACCATGGTATGATATGGTAAAACTTAAATACAGAGCACAATAACATCACAACACAACACTATAGTATCAGCTCTCATCGTATACCAGTAATTACCACCATGGTACCATATGGTATCTAACACATTCAAACTTCAATAAACAAACAAATTTGTATATCTTACCTCCTGATTCACCAGAGTTAGCTGAATGACCAAATCCAAGATCGATAGATGAAGAAGCAGTTCCAACAATGCTAGATGAAGAACCAGATCCTACAACGCTGGTTGAAGAACCAGATCTATCAAATGGAACAACATCGCCACAATTTACGTAACTCATCTCACCAGAATACTGCAAAAACACCAAAACACAAAGAACATAACACATGAACAAGTTTGATTAACTAAATAGAACACACAAAGAAACTAAGAGAAAGTAAATTCTACAAAACCAACAACGAAACCAGAGAAACTCAAACACGCTAGATTAGCTAAACATGAACAAGCTCGACTAGCAGCAATGAAAAACCTCCAACGAAACCAGAGATCAACAGAAAACTCGATTAGCTAAACAGGAAGAATAAAAAAAACTAATATCTAACCTCGTCGTCGATCAATTATGGAGAATCAGAAAGCTCGATTCGATTAACTGCTGCTCGCAGTTTCTATCGCTGTCGATCAATTATGGAGAATCAGAAAGCTGCTCGCAATTTCTATCGCCGTCGACCAATTATGGAGAATCGTCGTCCCCCTGTTTCTCAGCTGCTGCTCGCAGTTTCTCTCTCCAAAAACTCAATCCAACTCACGCACAGAAAGATTCGCAACGAACAAAGAGGGAAAGCCATTTAATTCAAATATGAAATATCGGACAAAAATGCCCCTGACCATCACCGCATCAATCACAGCCACAAGATCAGTCCGGCCAAGATCGACGGTCCCTAGGTGGTTACTCACGGGTGAGTAACAAAAGGTTACTCACCCTATCCTAACACCCGCTATACTTTCAATTTTCTTTTCCCCTTATTTGTTACTTTTCTCAAACATTATCGGTTAATACTATCTTTCTCCCTCCAATTTTTCACCTTCTTTTTCATTCTCTCTTTTATTTCTTCATTTTCGTTAGACACGAATACAAGCACGACACGGGCACGAATAGGCACGGCACAATTCTAACCGTGCTCGAGCCTGGGTCGGGCCTAGCAAAATTAACAAATGGGCTTTCACGGCACGGCACGAAAACTAACGGGTCGTGCCAAGAACGACACGAAAACTGACGGACCGTGCCAAGCACGGCACGAAATAAATGGGCCCGAAACGTGCCAGTGTCGTGCCGGCCCAAGCACGGCCCAGCGCCCATGTACATTTCTCATAAGTAAAAAACAAATTTCTAGCATAAAACAGGATTCAGCTGTCGGCCGCACTCACCACTTTCCGGGGTAAAATACCTCGGGTATCACTAAAGTATGAGAATTGAGAGAGCTGTATCATTTAATTAAGAATAGGGCATCGCGCGTACCACTGAACTCTATTATATGTGCACTCACCACTAAGTTTACTGCTTAGTGCATTGTGTTAAAGTTGACATAATATTCTTGGAATAATCCATTTTCTAAATTTCATAATTGGTTCTTCTAATATTATGTTTCATATTAGTTAAATTTAGTAATTATAATTATTTTCCAATAGTTATATTTTCTTTTCTACAATTTTTACTGAATATTGTAGCTTTTATAGTTCATTTATTACTTGGTTACTTTCCATCTCCTTTCGTTCTAATTTTTTTTTTAATTACTGGATTATGTTTTATTCCTTATGTTGTGTTCCATTTATCTTTCTTTGGTTTTGATGTATTGATGATCGATTAGGTTCTATTTTAACTAATTTTAATGGTACTTTTAATTGAATTAGGGCGTTTAAATATATATTATAATATTGATTTTAAATTATTATTATTATATTCTACTATGTTTATTATTTTTCTTAATATTCATTTAATAGTTTTACTAATTTATCTATTTTATTGAAAATTTTTTATTAGCCATTTTAGTAATAATTGTTTAGAAGGTTTTCTAATTTTTATATCAGATAAAACTTGTTGAAATATAGTTTTGAATGTAATTAAAAGTTTGGGTTGGATGGAAAAGTAGACGGATGCACATTTTGTCGACTTTAATGGTACCCGACGCTCTATTCAAATTTAAGTGGTATGTCTACCATAATTCTCAAACTTAAGTGGTACCTAATGTATTTTACCTCACACTAAAAACAACGAATTGGGGAATGGAAAGGGGTAGAAAGAGGGCGATGGCAAGACTGTAAAATGGAAAATGATGGAACGGTTTTTCAGTCTCTTTAGACACGTGTCACTCTCTCTGTCCTATTCAGCTTTGAACCCTGTTGTTTGTTTCATGGATCTGAAAATGAGGGTTTTGGTGAAATCCGAGTTTTAGAAAACCATGGATATATGATGAATTTGATAGCATTATCGACTTGAACAAATGTATTGTTTGCTTGTTGGATTTAATTATGAATTTTATTTAATTAGATTTGTGGATATAAAATACAAATCACCTCGTAAAAGGCAAAAACTGTATTACCCTTCCCAAAACGCCATTACTACAATCACATGAGAGTTGCAACTTGGAAACCTGTCCCATTCTTGTAGTAATCTGAGCCATTCAAGCACATGACAGTTCATCACTAACTCCCAACCATGCTCACAAACATGGTTACACATTGTCTCTCTCTCAACAGAATCACCATCCAAGTCAATCAACCAAAATGAGAGAAAGTACCCATTCATTCAAGCGTTTGCATTTCTTAACAAAGAAAACAGTTAAGTAAAGACCACAACCAGATCTAATGAATTAGATTCATCCTCCACCTTAGTTGCAGTCCTCTAAACCCTAACTGCTCAATAGCTCTTACGGTGCTTGTATTGAAAAGGAGAGCAAGAAAAAAAAAATGATTCCACGATGCGAGCTAAAATCCCATAAGTCACTAACTTGGATCTGTTCTTCTTTTTTTTTTTTTTTACACAAACCTACAGAAGCTAGGTACTTCCAAAAGAGAGAATGGTGCTACAATTATTCGCCCAAAAGCACTCGGATTTCCCAATCTCCCCCACGCACCCTAACGCTTCCAGCTTCAAGTTTACCTAGCTCTCTTTTCGTACAAAGTTACAGTCCACCTTGGAAGAAGACGAATCTATCTTACATACCTTTGCACCAAAAGGGAGGAAAAGAAAGGTGAAGCCACATGGAGTTGTGTTAATCCAGCTAGCTAGGGCGTCTCTGACATCTCGCGGAATCTGGCCAGAGCCTTTTTGTGAATGAGAGTCTTGTAACTATCACCAGCCTGCACTTCAAGGGCCGGATCCAGCTTTTTCTGCTGCCTTCCAAGTCCTGCTCGGTGCTCGGACGACTGTGCTTGAACTGGTTCTGTCATTCCACTTCCGTCTTTTCCCAATCCCTGGTGCATTTATTCAAAACGCACAAGAACAGAGACCATCACCAGAAAAAAAGAAGTTAGATCCCGTCAGCCAGTAGCCATGGATACACCCTTTCAGCTTCACATCACAAAAGATCAATCAGTAATGCAAGCGTAAAACCATTGCCCAGAAACATATTAACAACAGCACATAATGGAATCAAGGATGCAATGTGCTGGAGCCCTCATGCAGACCTAGTAGTCACAACCCTCTTGAGAGAGAAAAGAATACTAGTAATCCATGTAGTATTGAGCATACAAGCATTAGTCAATTAAGAAGAAACCAGCAACTAAAACTCATTCAGAAGAGAAACGATGTGATACCAAGCCTTCGTGCCAGCCCATATTCCGTAGCATGCGATTACCCACATTGCTTTCATCAATGGCCTTCTCTTTTGTTATCACCTCATAACTCTGAGCACTGACATTTGCATCCCCCATCCCACCTCCCCCACGTCCTCCAACACCAGGAGGGAAAGGCATTGAATCCAAAGCGCCCTTTCTCAAAGCAGAATCCCGATCTTCAAGGATGACAGAAAGGAATTCTCTAAAGTCAATAAAATTTAACGGCAGATAAACCAGAAGGCATCAACCCATGTTATTTTGCAAGTTCTTCGAATGAAAATGAAGGTTGATGAACAGCTCAAGCAAAAGGGTAAGAATGTCAAGGTCTGACGTCCAATGGTCCCCATATGACAGGAGCAGAAATAAGTTATAAAGTTGAAAACCTATTGTTAACTAGCTTACTTGAGTTTCCAATTAGAGCATCTGGTAGATGATCATCAACAGAAGAGGAACCATATAAACTCCTCCTCTCAGCTGCGCGGTCTCTATAAGTGCCTTGAGTTTGGTCCTTGTTTGCAGAACCAGAGGGCAGTGGCATTTCTGAAAACCTCCTTTTACCACTGCCTGTTACTGACGGAGTCGAATAAGAACCCAATGCAGATGCATCAGTCCTGAATGGGGTAACACCAGAAATGTCCCCTGCATTCATTGACACACTTGGAACACTAGAAGCAAAAGTAGGTGGTGCTCCACCAGGGGATGCTATTTGTGAAGTATCCAATTTGGCAACCCCTCTCCCGGAACCTCTTATGACACCCATCAAGCTGCTCCCTGAGCTGTTATTTACAACTCTTGGCTTAACTAAAGACTCTAAACCAACAGACTGTTCAGCTGGTGCCACTGTTCCTAGGCCCTGACTTGAGATGGTAATATTGTTGGGCATTACTGGATCCAGTTTGACCTTAATTTTTGTATTAAGTCCAACTGAAGGAAGCTTATTATCATCTACTGAACTTGATGACTGATTATCATCGAGAGCCACCCGTGTTGCTTGCCCTTCATGACTCCTCTGCTTCCACATAGACAGCACATTGTTCATTTTCTTTTTGTTAGCCAAAATGCTGCCTTTTGAGGCAAGTTTAATCTCTTTCGCCTTGTCTTTCTCTTTCTTCTCTGCAGCTAAGGCTGCCGTTGCAGCTGCCTGAACTGCATCAGATAAGGAGCCAGCTTTTTCAACATAGACATTGGTAGCAGCAGGTGCAGAGATCACAGCTTTTCTACTATTAGAACCCTCCGACAAGTTAGTATTCTCCGACTCTTTGCTGGAGATATTTTTAGCATTCTGTTCTGGGCACGGGATGTATTGCTGAGTTTGGTCATCAAAAGAGTACCATATCCCATTCTTCCCATCATAGTAAAGACCTGCATATCATGATTGCATGCACCAGAATCAAACAGCAGTTACAGACAGGGATTTCCGCCTGAAACTAGAGAAATGGGATGTTTATTATCATACTAAATCAAAATAAGTCTCCATAAACCTACTTCAGTTGTTTATCATCATTTCTATTATTTCTGTTGTTTAGGGCATAACCAAGAGACTCCAATGCAGCAGCTATAGCAGCAAATGGTATATGACTAGCAATTGTGGAAGCTTTCAGATCTATCAAATAAAGTTATAGAAAAACTCTAGAAGAAAGAATACATTAAAGCACCACAGTAATCCCACTCTTCTACATGAAAAAGTGCCATGCATATGTCCATAACAAAAAAAAAAGACCTTATTGTGCCAGAAAATTAGTGAAGGCACCTGTATTTCCATCATAGTAGAATCCAGACGCAGCATCGTAGTAGTAACCAGATGCTTCATCCCAAACAAATCCAGATTGCAGAGCAGAACCATCTGTTTGAATTGAAACCTGTCCAACTGTTGGATCCCGAAGACTAGCAGGTTGTTTGTCATCAGGATTGTATTCCTTAGGTGCCCACCCGACAGCATCGTACTAGGATTAAGAAAAAGTAAAAATATATAAGCTATTCATACAAAATCATCATTAGGCAAGCCCATAACTACAAATACCACTGGGAGTCGAAGCACACCTTATCAGAAGCACTTAGAATGATTAACTTTAAAATATTAGCGATAGACAATTTATAATGGCATGGGTAAGGGGAAGACCCTGGAGGACAAGACTGACAAATAGCAGAGTCAGAGACAATAATGCAAGGAGACCACAACTGTTTTAAGGAATAAGACGATCAAACTTTAGATTTTCTCTACCATGTACAAGCCTGTCCAATAATCTAAAGCTACTTATGGTGTGATTTGGAGACCCCGAGTTATTATAGGGTACATGAAATTCCATTTCCAAAACTTACTTCCATTCCAAACATAGCAAGTGGAGAATGACTTCATAACACAACTCTATTTCCTTTGTCTTTTGTTGATTCAAACTAGCTTTAACGCTTTTACCTTCATCAACTGCTAAATTTACTGACAGTATTAAAATTCCAAGAAACAGCTACATAAAAGTAGATACCAATTTCATTGTGAACTACCTGTTGGGCAAAAGCTGCTGCCTCAATTGCAGCAGCTGCTAGGCTACTAGACTGCATTGTTCCAGATGCCCCAGCACCAGGACCAAGAATGCTCTTTGCATAAGCAACTCTTAACACTTGCCCGTTCTTCTCAAGAGTCATTCCATTAGTTGCTTCAAGAGCTTTAGTAGCATCCTCAACCTAAAGAATAAGCCAGGAGGAACCATAAAGCCACATCATTAAATCTTCCAAACGATCCTACTTCCATAATGATGTGAATAAAACCATGCATGATTGTGAAGCACAAATGACTGACACTAGAAACACTTCCACAAAAGTGTTAAGACAAATCAGCTCATCAAAAAAGGGAGAATATGACCAAAGCCAACAAAAGAACCACAAAAGGCCTCTTTCCGAATGTTGTTGGTCAAGGATCACGCAATTACAGCCACCCCACAAGGTATGATTTGACTCGTAGGGGCAGCAGCAAAACAAACAAGAAGGATATACCAGATCAAGCTATCTCTAGTCCCCTGACTTATCAACAGAATCATCTGTTCACTTGAGCTGTACGTCTATCCATACTCAGGAACAATGTTCAGATTGACACAGATTTTAGTATCATCTCAGATGCCCACAAGTAACTGATCACTGGCACCTGCCAAGGCTATAATTACTGAGTGTCTTCAAACCATGATTGCTGGGCTTTTATATTTCCAGTAAGCAAACTCACTAAATTCTCCCTTAAATGGCAGGAAAGAAGCAGTAGGAAACAGTTTCGATTTCAAAATTACTGAACCTTGGAACAATCACTAAAGATTCCTTTCAAACTTATTTTGTTCTTATTACAATCTTGAACAATAACTAGCCCAGATTCTATTGTCCATGCAGAGTGTCCACTCATTCTCCTCCTGCTACTTGATCGCTATTGAGATTCTAGCCAACAACAAACTCTTCTTGTCAATACATGCTTCTCATCCCACCTAGACAAAGAACAGGTATGCAACTGGCTTTGTCTCTCGATCGATAGAGACTATCTAATTAACAGTAAGATTTGTACCAAGGAAAGTCGTTATAACAACTGATCGGTTAAAAGTCCCCTAGCAAACTAGATCACCAAATCAAAGCCAAAACAGTAAATAAAAGCATATTCATTCATCCCATGATATGACATACACTCAACAGCAGGAACAATAACAGGACTTGGTGAAGCACCCAACCTTATTCTTGTTTCATAGCACATGCTCTCTCCCTTTTTATCTTCCCCATTTTTAATTTTCAAAACTCATATTCACACACTAAACTTCATGTATGAGTGAAAGAAAGATAATGAAATTCAGAAGCAATAAATTGTTGATTATGAGAACATACAGAATGGAAGTGAACAAACGCAAATCCCCTTGAAACATGAGTAAATTTATCTCTGACAAGACGAAGATCCTGCACAGAAACAAGATATAATTTCAATAAAGAACAATAAAAAATACAAAAGGACATAAGAAAAAGCAATTCAATGGTTTACATACCTTAATAGGAGCATGCTTGGAGAATTCATATCGAAGCAACTCCTCGTCGGCATTTTCGTCCAGCCCACGAACAACCAGGACATGAGTGGGACCTATTATCAACTAACTTAGCAAACTACAGAGTATATAATGCCCACAAGCAAAATAGCATAAAGGAATAGTAGACACAACCTGCCTCCAAGCCTTTCCTTCCTAAGGAAGCCGTATTGGATAGAGCCATATCTGCTGGTGGAGCATCATCTCTCCGAGGCTCGTTACACTGTACCAACAATTAGGTCATGCGTTGGTATATTAACATCTTCAGTAACAAAGTAAATAAATATATCATGGAAAATGATCGAAAACAGATATCCAACTTGCAATAGAGATCAGGTAAAGTTCTTTCCACATAGGAAGATGCTAGCACAAATATAAGTACATACATACCCTCCCAAAAACCGAACAAGTACAATCAACAAGGTTTCACGTATTGCTATGAGACATTCTCGTCATACATATGCTCGACTATGTAAGTCTGTATACCGCATCTGCATAGCTCATTTGGCCAGGCTATGTTGATTCACCAATTCACAGTCTAGGAAACACTCATCAATGCTTTATAGTTCAATGATTGATACAGGGTTAAGGCTTTTATGATTTGCCCATGATCAAACCAAGTGGGATACTCAGGATTAGTGTGCTATCGACAAAATCGAGGCTTTACATTATCTCCGGACTTGGTAATTTAAATTTATCTATCTATCCAGTTCTTAATTTTCTCTCATAACCTTCCTTCTTTATGCCTTAAGTAGTAGGATAAACTTCTTATATGCCTTTTCAGGCCTGCAACAAAAGCTATTCACATTAAATCTGTTTGTTAAAAGATGTAAATTTGTAATTGCCCCACAAACATCAGGGAGCCAGTGCTGCAGATTTCAGATTTAAGGATACGTTTATCATTGAGACTTCACTCAATTCTCAATCCTTAGTTTTAATAAACATATATATACGAGGTAGTTTTGTTACTATGTAATTTACATGTAGAATAGAGAATACGCAGAGGAGACACAAACCTGGAAACATGATATTCGCCGCGCAAAGTTGACACATTCACAAATAACGCACATCCAATCGGATGGCACTGTGATGCTTCTCTGATTGCTTTGACCTGATCTTGTCCCATTTTCTTGACCATAAGATCCACCTGCTGCTCCAGTTGGCTTACTACTGAAAGGAAACAGAGTTCAAAGAGAGAATAATAATAACATGATCAACAAAATACATAATACATAATAATACAGTCATCGCCCTAAAGAGCTACTAATATAGAGTCCACATTACGACAGAAAGTCAAACTGTTAGAATTAACAGTAAAATCGTGGGCCAGAGTTGAAGGAGCGGGAAGTTCACAATCTGAATAACCAAAAACTAATTAACTAGTCAAAAAAAAGTACCTGTACTCAAAGAAAAGCTTTCTGCCATCCACTGCAAGACCCTCATCCCCAATTTTCTCCATCATTCCTCGTGCTGCATCCTGTTTTAAGAGTAAAGACTAAACCAGTGACTCTATTTAATAAAGTCGAAGATTAGCAACTGATAGGCTGAAGGTAAATCATACCACAGAAGAGAAGTCGATAAAAGCAAAACCACGAGAGATTCCAGAATTCCGCTCTTTAATCACACGAACATGGCGAAGGGGACCCCATTCAGCCTGATAAAGATGGAATTTGTATAAAAAACAAAACAAGCCCGGAAAAATGAAAACTGATGGATACAGACAGTAGCAGAGGAAAACTGAGTGAACATCTTACAAGCATCTGATACAGATCTTCCTCAGAAGTCTTCTGGGATAGACCTTTCACAACAACAGTTGCTGATGGAGCCTACAGAACAGCCAAGTTTACTGACATCCCTAGAAAAAATAAAATTGCCGCAAATAGGACAAATTAATGATATGCATACCACAGCATAGTTCACTCTATGACGTCTCTCGTCACGATCCCTCCACCTCTCAGACCTGTCATACTGGCCATCCTCATAGCTATCCTCTCGTCGACTTCGGCTATAGCTCCGTCCCCGAGGTGATCTGGATCTAGTACGATCATCATGTCCCCGCGATCGAGAACGTTCGTGCAGCCTTCGTGGACTTTGATCTCTATCATGGCTCGAACCTCTCCTATCACGCTCACGCTCCCAGGACCCACCCCTCCGCCAACTGCCATCTCTCCTGCTGCCTTTGTCATAGTCTGAATCATGGCTATGCCGACCATAATCATAATCCCTTTCTCGACTGTCCTCCCTAGAATGACGAGAAACGTGTGACCTGTAATCATAATCATCATATGCGTAGTCATCCCTATCACGTCCCCTAAACCTAGCAGGCCTACTATATCCATGATCACGGTAGTCTTCAATACTGTGATAATCATCCTGAAACCTATCAAGATCATGATACGAATCAATCCCACTTTCGCAATAACCATCCATCTCACTGTATGAATCCATGTACGAGGTTTTTTCTCGTCTTTTAGACTCCTTCTCATGTGAATATTCATCTTCATAGCTTTGCCTCGATTGAGTCCAAACCCCAGCATTACTTGGGTTTTGGTAATTCTCATCTCTGCGGAATGCGCTTCTAGGATAGTCCCTCGAGTATCGGTCATCAGGAAATCTCCTCTCATCATATTCACCACTGACCCTGTCAAAGTAGAATAAATTTTGGGGAAGAGAAGAAACAGAACCTAACATAAAAGGGCATTCAATACCCAACAACCAAGAACAATAGCAAACATCTGTAACCCAGAAAACAACTTATAAAGCAAATGGAGCCGGTGACAAGTGTCAGGAGAGCACCTACAAATCTAGCCCTAATATTCTGCACTCACCGGTAATCCGATCCATGAGCAGCACCATGCCCGTCCAGAGCCTGTGGATTCAAGACAATAAGCTACATCAGCAACAAGTATGAATCATGACGGGAGGGTTAGGGAAATCCATTCCATATCTTCACTGCCCCCAACAGCTTAGCTTCCCATTATATATTTTCCCCCCTATAACGATGGGATGCCCCCAAGATGAAGAGGACAATCAATCACATGAAGCCTAAGAATTTCTGGTAATATCATCCCGATATATGCGATAAGGATAAAACCACAATTACGCTGTTATTTTCCCATCCTTGCTGGAGATTATAGCGGCCGGGATCCATTTTTTTCTGGAAAAGCAAAAAATCCGGTCAGGCGAAACCACGCCTTGCAAAGGCGCTCTGCTTCACAATGTTCTAAATCCTTCTCCTGTAAATAATATGCACAAACAGATACAGTTATGCCATTGAGGGAACCAGAACACCAGTTTCAAACTCCCACGCCTGTGGCCATGACGGGCTCTAGGACTGTACAAAAACTTACGAAATCCGCTCCCACCGTTCGATCTGCAAACGTAATCGAACAGGATGGTTTTCGGAGTAAAAGCTCCCGATGTCGACCACGACGACAACGATTTTGTAAGGCGCGATTTAGTGGTTGGGCTGTATCTTGTTGAGGGAGGAAAGGAGACGAAGAAGAACAAGAAGCGCGGTACCGCGCTGCGCATCTGAACCGAACCGAGGTCGCTCCGCGAGAGGTAGGTATTGGGTGATTAGCATAAACGGTCCCGAATGTTTGGATTTGTACAATACAGTCACAAATGCGTAATTTTGCACAACACAAATTAGAATTTGTAACAATTTTGGATTAATTGCATGGTTGATCATTGAGATTATAAAAAACGCTCAAGTTTGGTCACTCGAAATATTTAAATCCATTGGTGGTACTTCAGTTTACTGAAATCATTCACGTTTGGTCACTCTTCGTCCAACTCCGTTAACTTTGTTTGATGTAGCAGTCAACTCTTAAAATTGACCGTTAACTTAGTGACGTGGCAATTAAGGAATAATAAATAAAATATATTTTAATGTCCAACTCATTTTTACCATAAAATAAACAAATAAAATAAAATGTTATTATAATTATCAAATTGAAAGGGACGCTCCGAAACCTCACCATCTCTTGCTGCTTGCCGCCGGCGACAACCATGGTGGAGCTTCTGCTCACGTTCGCCGACGAGTTCTGACGCTCGGATGCGAAATCTCCGGAACGCGTGCTGCAGGTCGATTCAGCAGTTGGGTACCTGGGTTTGGAAGCTACAGCGCCGTCGCCGACGGCGAGAATTGAATTGAGCAGTTGGGTAGAGAAGAGCACAGCGATGAGGTATCTTCCGCCAGGTCATCCCACTATGGGATTCCAGAACAGCGGAACTGACGGACTTCACAACGCACTTCACATTCACTATGAAAGCCACCAACCTGACCAAACGCTACGGGGACGGAATGACCTTCTTCCTCGCTCTGGAAGGCTCCGAGATCCCGGCCAACTCCACCCACGGGTACCTCGCCCTGTTCGGCCCTGACACCGCCCTCAACGCCACCAAGGACCACCAGATCGTGGTGGTCGAGTTCGACAGCAATTGGAACTCCTGGGACCCGAGCGACGATCACATCGAGATCGACATCAATTCGATTCGGTCCGTCGATTCCAAGCAATGGAATAGCAGCATCAAGGACGGCAGGATGGCCAACGCCTGGGTGAATTACAATTCCACCACCAAGAACCTGAGCGTCTACCTCACCTACACTGAAAACCCCGTCTACGACAGCGGCTCCAGCCTTTCGTACATCGTGGAACTGCGCGAAGTCCTGCCCGAATTCGTGGCAGTCGAGCTGACGATGGTCCTGGTCGGGATGATGGGGTATTTGGCTCCGGAGTGCGTCACCACGGGGAGGGCAAGCAAGGAATTGGACGTGTACAGCTTCGGACGATGGGTTATCTTCATTGTGCTCTTCTCTACCAAACTGCTCAATTCAATCCACGTCGCTCCGTCGCCAGCGGCGCCGTAGCTTCCAAACTCAGGTACCCAACTGTTGAATCGACGTGCAACACGCGTTCCGGAGATTACGCGTCCTGAGCGTCAGAACTCGTCGGCGATCGTGAGCACGAGCTCCTCCATGGTTGTCGCCGACGGCAAGTCGCAGGAGATGGTGAGGTTTCGGAGTGCCCCTTTCAATTTGATAATTATAATAATTATTTATTTATTTATTTTATGATAAAAATGAATTTGACATTAAAATAGATTAAATTTATTTTATTTATTATTTCTTAATTGCCACGTCACTAAGTTAACGGTCAACTTTGAGAGTTGATTGCCATATCAGCTAAAGTTAACGGAGTTGGACGGAGAGTGACCAAACGTGAACGATTTCAGTAAACTGAAGTACCACCAATGAATTTAAATATTTTGAGTGACCAAACTTGAACGTCTTTTGTAATCTCAGTGACCAACCATGCAATTAACCCCAACAAATTTCATATCATCAAAAGAATTAGATGTGAGCCAGTTAAAAAGCAATTTTTTAAGATAATTTAATTTGTACATCATGATAATGTTTTAACACACATGAAGTTGTTGTGTATTATGAACTAGTGGCTTTAGGACATTGGATTCATGCGGTATCGATGATTATTGCTATGTTTCGGACCCACACATCATGATTGGGTTCTCTAATTGTGCTTAATAAGAACCAATTGGTCCTCCATGTCCAAATTTGAAGCATGGGGTAAACCAAACGTGTGTGACACCGTTCATTGCACAAAATCAGATTTTGAAAGAGATACTAGTTGACCCTTAGTGGGTAGTCCTACAAGGTGATGTTAGTTCCTCTCTAGTAAAAGTAAACGTTCCACCCGTAGAACGGATCTCCTACTTGAGGATGTGTTTTTAAGGGCACGGATAGAGCTCCCGACCACCCTTAATTTCATTGACCCTCCACACGAATTGAGAAAAAGAAGTTAAAAGAAGTACTCTGACGAGCGGCAGATGTATAGAAATTGCTCTTACTCAACCAATAAGGATTGACCTTGAAAACTAGAGTTTGGAACCCTGAAAAAATGATGAAATGAATGAAAAAGGAAACAAAATAGTATGAAAAAGTGTTTCCAATAGATGAAATGAACGGAAAAGAGCATATGATACGAAGAGTCCATGGTTGTGTGTGTTATGAGAGTCTCTTCATCCATTAATTATTTGTCCTAAGTCCATTACTTGGCATGATCATGGCTTGAGCCTAGAGCTCGCATTGAGAGAGATAAGGGATGTCTTAGAAAAGTGGTTGATCTCGTAAGCTGCTAAATGACCAGGAAGTCCTCTACCGACGATCGAAGTTGCATGTTGCTATGAAGGTTTGGAGAGTTACATTGGTTTGAGTCAGGTTTGCTTAGGGATATGCAAACGATTAAGTGTGTGGGAATTTGATAACACCATATTTCACATTATTTTCCGGCATTTCTTGATTGTTTGGCTTGGCGTATGATTGCTATGTGGGCCATTTTATGCTAGTTAATGCTTGTTTGTGATATTTTAGGTTCTAATAAGGGAATGAAGGCTTAGGAGCAAGTTTCGGTGTAACTGGAGAGCAAACATGATTGGGGGATTCAAAGAAGAAATTCACGGTCTGGGTAGTCAATTCCACGATCGTGGATTAGGAGTTCAGTTGTGCTTTTTGAGCAGGAGAAATTCCCTGTTTGGTGTTTGCATTCCACGATCGAGGATTGAAGGCGATTGAACGTGGAACTCATCCATGCTCAATTAACTTCCACCCGCCGTTATGAAGTTCCAAGGTCTGGAACTCAATTCAATGACCATGGAACACGACCGGGGAATTCACCATCGCGCTTACTAAGCTGAAACTCAGAATTTTTGTCGAGTATCCGGTTTTCTAAGTTCTAAGACAACAAGAGAGAGCATAGAGAGAAAAGTGATGAAGAACAGCCTTTGGAAGAGATTTAACGTCATTGGAGCTCAATCTTTCACCCTCCGAGTGCTAATTCCTAGTTGGAACAGAATTTCATCCTTCACATGAAGTTTCCACTTCAAGCTTTGTGTTTTCTCTACTCTCCATGGAGTAAACTCGCTTCTCATCTAGGTATGAAGAACCCTAGTCGTGTATGTTAGGAATGATTGTATGAACCCATTTTCGTGGATAATTAACTTTCATATATTCAATTGAGGCATTATTCAGAATTGCATGAGTCTTGATCAAATTCATGTAATTCATGCTTTAACCTAGAACAATAGTCTCTGCATAAGTTAAAAGAGGAACCTTAATTGGAAGTAGTGAATCAACTACTTTAGTCGAGAAGTCTATCCACTGCTCTCTACTGGGATTGAAAACCAGTAGAGAAAGTTTTGTGTGTTAGTGCCTTGGTTAGCTTAATCTGGTGGAGGTTAATCGCCCACTGGGTATTTAAATTGAGAGGGTATGGAATTCTTTAGTCGAGATTCCAGACTTGTCAAGAAGCTTCCGCAGTATATCTATAAATTGAAATGAATTTGGGGAATTACAATTTGAACTAACTACAGACTAGGGGATACATACTTGGGTGACCTTTCTCATATTTGAAACTAGAACGTTTACTTGCTTTCTGTTCGTCTTTACCTGCAATCAACTTCACTCAAATCCCGTTGCTAGATAATAGAATTACATAGAGTAACCATTAGACCTAAGACCAGGATTGACATTTAGAACATGAACCCTATACTGCATTCCTAGATTACGATTATACTTTATTGTAGTTTAGTTGTGTTGGTAAAAGCGAGTCAGTTGCTCTTCTAGTACACACTAGACTCATAAAACGAAAATCTACAAAAAAAAAACTAAAGATAAAGATAATAAAGAGACATAAGATGATTAGTTACTTTCATATACTGATAGAAATCCCTAACAATGACGCCAAAAACTTAATTCACATCAAAGTAATGCAATCAAAGTGATAAAATTCCTATATATGTCTCGAGTTATATTTCACAAATTCTTCTAATAATAGTTACTCATAACCAATCATCTAATTCTCAAACAAAGACTCAACATAAATCGATGGGTTGAGGTTCCATATGTTTAGTGATTTTCGAATTATAAGATAAAGCAAGTATAAACTAAATAACAAGATAGGTAAAAGATACACAATTGATAAGAAAGTTTATCCTAGATGATCATAATCTCAATCTGAATCATTACATTCATCAATGCATCTTTTATAATGTAACTATATCCTTCTACTAAAGCATTCCTAATCGAGCTTTTGCCGCACACAAAAAGAACTAGAACTATCTAATGCGTGCTTTGGCTTCATGCCATTAGACTAATCAATCAAACAAGAGAGGATATCATATTAAGTATTTAAGACCTCTATGAACCATATTAATTCTCTATAACATTGATGATCTAAGGTATCAAGTATTGAACTCATTCATGCCTTGAACTGGCTCCAGACTTTGGGAAATGATTTCAATGGCTTGATCCTACTCAACAATGACTACATTCATATAGAAAATCACTTGAACTTCAAATCCCAACCTTCCTCTTGCATTTCCATCAATCAAAATGTAAAATATAAACCTTCAAAGTAGGCACCACGAAACTGATCAAGCACTTAGCAAAATTCTACCCTTTCTCCTTCCAACATGGGTGGATTCTTTGACAAGTAATTAATCCTTATTTAAGGGGTAAATTGGGATCATATCAGGCCCCCCTTCTTCAAAAAAATTTCCCCTCAAAGCTGGTTCACTCCTGCGTCCAAAAACACCATCAAATTCAACCCAAAAATGATCTCAAAAGTAACCCTTTGTGACCAGCAATTCGGTCTCCGACGAGCCCCTCAATTTGGGGATCTTGCGAATAATGTTGTTTAATAGAAATTGATCTCGTGAGTCGTATTCGCTACACATCCAGGATCCTCCTCCAACCAATTCCAGTTCCTGATACCACTCGGTTGTCCCCAATTCGCCGTTTGTAATTTTCTCGCCGTTGAAAAATTCAAATTTTCAAGAATCCGACAATGTGAACCCAGAATCTGGCGACCACAAATCAAAATTTGGGAAAATCAATTCATGTGTTCTCGAACCATTTTCCTTGCTTCTACTCCATCCTTGGGACTCTAGAAAGCGAACCCAAGTGGCTATTTGCATCGAATCAACGCCAATCCCCACAACCAATTTGTGGTAGTTTTGGTCGACACCCTGCAAGTATTGACCATAAATCGACAAATTGGGCGTTTCGAGTTCAAGGCTCCTTGTCCCAATTTGCCAGGTCTCGGACGTTCATAGGCCAAGAACAAACTTGCCGACATGGCTGTCCGCTTCCTTATCGAGACACCGTAAGCTTCCGCAGGGCAATTATGAATTAACATAAACCCTCCACGCACCAGGACTGTTCTCTACCTCGCGCTTCCGGATTCTCCACTTTCCTGGGCTCTCATTAAGGCCATTTGCTGCTGGTCGGACCACACCTCCGAAATTGACAATGGTTTGATCAAAACACACTTTTTTTCATGCTTGACTTTGAATAATTGGAGCAACCATCATGTGTGACAGCTCGATCATATTGCCAAGGTCTTCCAAGCAAGAGATGGGCACTTGCATTGGCGCAACGTCGCACAAGAGCTCGTCCTTGTACTGGCCGATTTCAAATTTGACTTGAGCTCTCCTTGTAACCTTAATTGCTTCGTAATCATTGAGCCAATGTATGTTGTAGGGCTCAGGATGTTTAATCGTTTCCAGGTAGTGTTAAGGCTGATTACATTTGTACAACTGCCTCCGTCGACAACACCGATTAACACTTGCCATTGACGAGGCATCTCGTCGTTAAAGCCCAGAATGAAAGGAAAAGTCCAAATTCCGCTGCAATCTCTTCATCTACTTCTTCCTCTGACGAATCGTTATGCACAATTGGGCCTTTGTTTTCGTCGTCAGAAACATACTCTCCATCTCGTAGTATCAACGTCTTAAGATTAGGACATTGATTGACCTTGTGGCCTCGACCACGAAATTTGAAACACTAGATGTTTCCACTGGAGGCCCCAACTCGTTCCGGCTGTGCTGGAGTCAAATTCCTTGGAGCAGGCTTTACAATTTCAGGCTTGTTCACCTCGGCTGGCGTCTTTGTTCCTGGCTTAGAATTCGAGAATCTGCTTCCTGTGAACATCTTATGCTGCTTTTCAATCTTGATCGCCAAGTGAACCGCTTCTTCCAATTCGACGAATGATCTTAGATCAATTTCGTGTTGAATTTCGCAATTTAACCCTTGGAGAAATCGCGCGACGGTGGCCTCCTTATCCCCCCTAACGTCGTCCCTCATGATTAGCAATTTCAATTCGCGAAAAATACTCTTCCACGCCGCGTGATCCTTGTCGAATCCCCTGCAAGGACTCGTGGATTTCTCGTTGGTAATAGCCTGGGATGAATCGCTCCCTCATCAGTCCTCGTAATTCAGACCAAGTTTCCACTATAGCTTGTAAATTTCGTCGGCGACGTAGCTGCAACTGATCCCACCATTGTGCAGCGCAGTCCGAGAATTCGTAGGTAGCCATTGCGACCTTTTGTTGCTCCATAAATTGCCCGCATTGGAAGAAGAGTATAAATTTTCTCTCACAATCCAAGTACGATGCTAGGTTCATAGTCCCTTGAAATTGAGGGACACCTAGCTTGATTCCCGGAGGAATTGTCGACTCCGTTTCAGGTGGCCTTCCTCGATGCTCTTGTCGACGTCGTCCATGCTAAGGATCACCTACGACTAGTTGTTGCTCCAGCTCCTTAATTCGTGCCATTAAATCCCGATTGTCAGCATTAGCGTCGCCATACTCGCGCTCCTTTGGCTTAATCCGAGGATTCCCCTGTGTTACTGTCGAAGACAGAGCATAAAGTCTCGGTCCCTGTTGCTCCAATTGGCGCTCGATTTTATCGAATTGAGCTTGAAAAAGAGTTCCAATATGCGTCGTGGTGGTCTGTAAGAACTCAGTCGTGTTAAATTGGCCCGCCATCGAAGTTTCACCTTCCTGATTCTCCTCGTCGGATTCGGACTCCGACTTCGTTTCCTCTGGTTTTTGAAGGTCAATAGAGTCCTTCTTCCTTGTTCGCGCAACAATCAGGCGAACGTCCTTCGTCTTCTTGGCCATTGTGTTCAATCAAGGCTCTGATGCCACTTAATACGAGCACAATTTGTGCTTGTTTGTATCAAAGTACGCAGCTCGAACCCAACCCCAATGGATTGGTTAAATTTGAACAAAACTTAAAACGAAAACGGACAAAAGGTGCAACTTCTCACTTGGGAAGAGGCTCAATTGGTTTTGATCGAAGCTCGACCGCAATTTATGTGATCTTCAATCGATACGAAGCAAACATGATTGGTTAGTGGGCCGATTAGGATTAGGGTTCTTTTAGGGTTTTGGGTATCTTATTATAAAATATGTACTTTGAGTCTTATGTTAGAATCAATCAAAGAAGTATTCAGGAAATATCTCTCAAAACCCTAATCCCTCTTCTCTCAATATTCGTCACCTATCACTAGGCCTTTGCCCGTTCTTCTCCTCGATCCCCAATTTTCTCTTCTAAATCCCAAACTCCCAATTGTGTTCTTCCTATCACAAATCTCTAAGGGGTCGTTTGGAAGTTGCGATTGTTTTGTTGAGATTGTCATTATGCATGTATTGTTTATAATGCATTATTTTTTTGTTTATTTAGCAGAAACAATACATGGATTGTTTCTATGATTTGACAGAAACTATCACTCATTTTAAGTGATTGTAATATCTCAACTTTTAGTTGTGATTGTTGAGATAGTTGAGTTGAGATTGTTTTGTCTCAGCTTTTAGCTAATGCGACATACACAATCACACATACCAAACGTTGTATTCTACAATGCATCAAATTCGACAATACATGTATAATATTATACATGCATTCTCAGCAATACATCTATTTAACAATCGCAACTTCCAAACGACCCCTAAATTCTTATTCTATACCCCAATTCTATTATAAATCCCCAATTTCTATCAATTCTCAATCTCGCAAACACTTCGGTTTGGAACCCTAGAAAAAGGTTTCTAACACAAACTGCTAGCTTTCTAAAAGTCGATTTGGAGCTCATTTTGAGCAGACCGGGTTTAACTGTCCGACCAGTAAAGATTTAACAACCTTGATTATGATCCAATCCTACGATGACTTTAAATCAACTTTGAAATTAAATGTGATGATACATTACTGAAAATATGTGTTTTTTCCAAATTTATTTTTCTTCGTTAGCCGACGCGATAAAATTAAATTTGCTGGTCGAGTTAATTATGGTTGGGAGGGATCGATCGTCCTCTCCGGCCAACCAAACTTCATTTTGACGGGAAGTTAACAATTATCGTCGTTTTAAATAAAACTCTGGTGCTGCCCTCTTACTTTATTGTTCTTTTTCCGATCGTGAAATACAGATATATGCGCCTGCTAAAGTTTCCCGATCCGATCTCCCTCGTGTTCCATCCTTCATCAGTTTCGGTGGAATATCGCCAACGGCCATCGCTTCCGGATCCATCTCCTTGTTGGACTCTCCAGGCAAAGAATCGTTTTAGGTCAGTTCCATGTCTTCCGCATTTATTCAGCCCTCCCTCAGGCGGGACAGTAATTGGTTTCTAGCCGGAGTTCTGCTATGAGGTTTGTATCTTATAGTCACTGGGTTTTTCCTTTTTATCGCTGACAGGTTCCGTTTTTCGCTGAGTTTGCTGCACACTCTCCCTCCTTTAGTTTCAACTCAGATAAAATCGGCTGTTGCTGCTGATTCCTTGTTTCCGTCGGTACCTTGAGTATTTCCCTTTATTAGTCTTACGTGCGGTGTGGAGTTTGAATGTACTAATTGGCCATTAGAGGAAAATTCTCTCCCAGAGGTTCCATTTTGATGATGCGGGTGCCTCAGTTGAATATGACGTGAGCTCGTTTGGGTTTATTTGGGTAGGCATAGACCTGATTCTCCTTTGGATGATCAGAGCTGACAAGGCAATTTGGAGGTCGTTTAGGAGACTGGAGTGCAGTTCTTGAAGATCGAAGCAAATTTCTGGAATTGCTTATAGGACGTGGAGTTGTTGTACCGTATTACCCATCTTCTTTTAGTGCTTAATTTTGGAAGGAAGTATGTCAGTGAATGGTACTATGGTGCACAATGACGAGAGTAATGCACCTGGCCTGGGGAATGACAAGGAGAAGTATGTACCCTTGGAAATTGAAATTGGAGTATCTCTCAAGGAACACTTATCAGATCCTGGAGACGATGGGTTGGATTCTCTTAGTAGTCATGGGTTAGCGTCCACAAAATCGAAGAGTGCTATTTCAGCTCCAGATGTCTTGAAGACCCTGTTTTTCATCCTTGTGTGGTACACGTTTAGTACATTTTTGACTCTGTAAGTTTGTGCTTATATCATGTCAATTATGTTCTTATGCTTTTCTCTTTATTCGTGCCAAGACTAATCGTTCACATGTCTTCTGTGATGAACTCACGTAGGTATAATAAAACTCTTTTAGGAGATCATTTGGGAAGATTTCCAGCTCCTCTATTGATGAATGCCTTCCACTTTGGATTGCAAGCTGCTCTGTCGACGTTCATCACATGGTACTGGTCGCACAGATTTGACACGGCTGTTGCTATGTCATGGAGGGATTATTTTGTTAGAGGTAGCTCATTAGTTTATTTAAAATTTCTTCTCCTCTCTCAAGGTAGATCTAAACTATCTTACCATCTTCTGACCCAATATCATGCACGGATGTGTGTTCGCCTACAGAGCAGGAGGGAGATTTTTTTTTGGAGGGGGGGGGGGGGGGTGAATAAGTTTTGTTTTGCAGCTTCTAAACTGTATGACCCCATGTACCCACATCATTGTCTGCATTACACAATCACCACTGAAACATTGGAAAACTATTTGTAGTCATTAATATATACCATTAGGTTCTGCATTTGAACGTGGAAGAACAGAAGTTGAGACCTGACTCCTTTGAACTAATATTTTATTCTCATAGGAGATTTTAGAACTACTAGTAAGCTAATGTTAGAAGTAATTTTTCTCACAGTTGTACCAACCGCTCTGGGAACTGCAATGGATGTCAACCTGAGCAATGCATCACTTGTTTTCATTTCTGTTACCTTTGCTACAATGGTTAGTCTTCTCCGTATGTCCCCTAGATATAGATTGTTTCATCAATCTGAATCCAAGAAGTTAGATTGTCATTCTACGTCACTCTTTCATTGACTTCAAATGTTTCATGTGTTTGCAGTGTAAATCTGCAGCACCTATATTCCTCATTTTATTTGCTTTTTTATTCAGGTAAAGTGCTTCATTTGATCATTCTCATGTGTTCCATAATGTGCTGCAATTCTCCTTATATTTTATTTCTTACTGTGCTTTTTATCTATAAAAAATCACATTTCGGGTTTCCTCGAATTTTATTCGTGAACACTACTACAATCACAATATTGAACTGGCTGGTAAATTTGCACTGAAGGGAGCAGTGGCGGGTGTGTGTAGATCAGCTGACTCTCTGTGGCAAAAATATATATATATATATATATATATGAAGAAGAAAAGCGAAGAGTAAAGTACAGATAGACCAAGTTGACACACTTTCTCGTGTTTGTTCTATCTAGTGTGGGATCTGCTGTAGCGTTTTTTCTTCATGCCAAACATCAATGTCACTAGTTCCTTGCACAATAGAAGGGAACATCATTGTATAGTTGAGCCCAAGGCCCAACTTTGTGTTTCCATCCTGCAATTGTCTTTTGGTGACAAGCTGGCAATGTTGACTTGTCTTTTGGTGATAATCTAGGGGAGAAGTTTTCTCAATGTTGTACGTCTCTGTTGTTGTAATACTCCTTTCTTCCTCGGATGCAGGTTGGAGTCACCTAGTATTAAACTTCTAGGTATCATCATGGTTATATCTGTTGGAATCTTGCTTACAGGTACGTCGTCTCACTTATTGCAGTCTATGATTAATTTCATGGGCTGTTTGCTTCGTGAATTTGAAAAATGAAGGGTTTTTTTTATTAAATCTGGACTTGAAAAACACTATTGTTTATTACACAGATTTCATAATGGATTTTGTTAATTAGATTTGTATGTATGAAGTGAAATTGACTTTTATTGTGTTCATTAGTATGTGCTCGTTAGTATGAGAAGAGTAAGGAAATAAGGGGGGTATGTTGGTCACAAATGATGGACTTTCCACCTAAATAGGTGGGATTTTCAAGTCCGTGAGACGCACAGTTTTGTTGCCTCTAAATACATGAAGCAAACATTTGAGTTTTGAAAAAGTCCATGATGGATCCAAATCCATCAAGCAAACAACCTGTCCGAGTATAACTTAGGGTCATAATAGTCTGAATGAAGGAAAGGGCAAAAGTTATGGCGTCGTTAGGTTAGGGGTCTATGAAAGTAACGTGATTTTGGAGCTAATATCAGAAATTTTGGAGAGAATAACGTTATGTTTTATGGTCCTTATACAATTAGGGGTGAAAAATCATCATATCATGATCACCTAAACTATCGGTAGGTTTATTGGAGAGAATAACGTTATGTTTGTCCTAATTGTGCATTTCTAATTGAGTCTGGCGAACAATGTATATATTTTGATATGAAAGTTAAAGATAAACAGAAACAAAGACATGAGCTGTTCACTTCCTATTGTTTCTAAACGTTTGAAGTTTGAAGCACTCTAGAAAATTTGATTTGCGTTTTAAGCTGAATAGATATTTTCATAATAGTATCTAGACTGTTATTTATTGTTGCTTATTTTGTACTAGTTTTTTTGCAGAATTATCCTAAGCAATAGTTTTGCTCAGGATCAGGAGTTCTGTGTATAGTGTACTGCTCAACAGATTATGACTATTTTTTTCCATATCTTAGTTTGTTGCACCTAGGAGTAGTCTCCCCACTCTAGTCTGAATCTTAGTTCTGCCCTTCCCTGGAGCTTTCCACAACTCACCCTTATGGTTTATTTTTGTTTTCCTATAGCTGACACATTTTCTGTCTGCAGTGGCAAAAGAGACTGAATTTGAGTTTTGGGGATTTGTATTCGTAATGCTTGCTGCTGTTATGTCTGGGTTTCGCTGGTCCATGACACAAATTCTTCTGCAGGTATGATCTTAGTCTCCCATATAATGCAACTAAGAATTTTTAATATTTCATGGTTAGTTCGTATGTATATGTACATATGTATAGCATTGTGTATATTTATGTCAACACTTACATGTGGTAACCTTGTTTCGTCTCCTGTTTTTTTTCCTGTTTCCGTTCTCTTCATCTTGATGTTGAATCTCGCAATTTGGTTATCCATGATGATCCAAAACTGGCATAAAGAAAGAAACCTACGGTAGGTGCTATTTGCCTTTTCTTATCATTTGTGGACTTCAGTTTCTAGTTTTCTTTTTTAAGTTTATTGACAAGCATCTTTCCCTATTTCACAAGAAGATATATAAAAAGATGTGTGATCCGTCAATGTTCTTAAAAGATTGTTACGCCTGGTAGCTGATAATAATGGAATTCTACTCTTGCATCATTGTCCATCATAACTTGTCCGTTATATGGAGTAAATTTCAGTTGAGATTAGATAATGTCTAATTTACACTCTTTTGCCTAAAATGTGTGCTAATGTTGTTAACTTGTAACGTTTGATAGAGAAAATGTTTCCATGTGAAGTTTCTTTTGACAATGTACGGGGTTTGGCGCATGAGCTATACGGATGAGTTATGCTAATTATAACTGCATCTTACCAAAGACTAATGCAGCAATGCTCATTCACCGAAGTTTTAGAAAAACGCTCAATTCACTTTTATGATAATTGATAATGACACCTGATTTTAGACTCATTTATTCAAAATGTTTAGTTTAAACATCTTATGGAGCCTTCCTACTATTTAAACATTTATTTCCCTCTTAATTCCAGTGTTAATTTATTCTAGTATAATTTCAATGAATTATATCATTGATCCATGTTTTAATTTCCTTCCTCAATTGCTGCTTCTAAACACACCCAGACACAAAAAGGTTCATAAACGAGTGATACTTTTACAGGCTTTTTATAAAAAAAAAAAAAATTAAACAAATAAATCAATGATACTTCTGACCTTGTGAGAGAGATGTTTGATGCTGTTCATGCACATCTACCTTATCAAATATGATTGAAATTATGTGATATTCAATATGGTAATGTTGGCTTTTTATTGGAGCACTTAAGTTATTCGAGCTAGAGCCAGTGAAGAGTATTATAGCTTTCGCAAATTTTGCATATGAACATATTGCAATATTTCTATTAAGTGGTTCTGTAAATTATAATTGGTATATCAGTTCACTTGTCTCTCTGTGTGTATGTCCGACTTTTCTCTTGTCTTCGTGGGTTCTCTTGAAAACCTAGAAACTCTGCCCATTATGTCTGGGTGTCTTTTCCTCTGGTGATTTCTCACAGATTAAGATCCTTCTCTCTGATTGTTTTGTAGGTCTGAAAAATCCACTTACCTTGATGAGCTATGTTACTCCAGTTATGACACTGGCAACAGCTCTTTCTTCTCTCATGCTGGATCCATGGCATGAATTCAAACACACTAGCTATTTTGATAGTCCCTGGCACACTGTTCGGAGTTGTCTGCTGATGCTGTTTGGAGGAACGCTAGCATTTTTCATGGTAGGATTGAATGGAAGATCCCCTGTTCTGTTATTTTTCTAAATGTTGTCAGTAAGTTAACTTCGTATTCTTGTTACAGGTTTTGACTGAATACATTCTTATTTCAGTAACAAGTGCTGTTACTGTGACAATAGCTGGTGTGGTCAAGGAGGCTGTTACCATTGTGGTATGAGCTTCTCTTTGTCATGATTACTGTTCTTTCAATCACTTTCTTTCGGTCTTGCGCGTGATATAGGCCAAATATTTAGTTTTGATCTTAACCACTTGGTTATGGTGTCTCACGATCTTGGGAATATTGTCTAAGCAACCTGCATCATGTTTATATAAGGGACTTCACTGCATCTTCTTTATTATGTGATTGTACATTGTGACGACGTGATCCCAGTTCTGCCAGAGAATGTTCTGATATATATGGTTACTAAAATTCTAATGCACGCTTCCTCAACTTGGTTTGTTCTTCTTATGCATATATCCAGGTGGCTGTATTTTATTTCCATGACGAGTTCACCTGGTTGAAAGGTGCTGGTCTCATCGTCATTATGGTTGGTGTTGCTTTATTCAACTGGTACAAGTGAGTAGTCTTCCTTCTCCTTTGTCGAATCAGCGAATCATGTCTCCAATATATATTGATTTAAGACCAGAACTTGTAATTTGGAACTTTCTCAAAAGCAGCAGATTGAAGAAATGTTCCTCAAGCTTTTGCCATCTTCCTCTTTACCTTTTCAGATATGAAAGGCTGCAAAAAGGAGAAGTCAGAGAAGATGCCTCGGGTAGGACATCTACAGAAACCATCCCTGCAAAGTATGTCATCCTTGAGGAGACAGACGATCAAGAAGACGAAACTTGATAATTCTCGTATGATACGGTTCCTTGAAATGATTAGTGTCGGTACTAAAATCGGTTGGTTCGCGCAACTGAGAGAGATGACCCGTCTGCAAATTCTGGGTGCCATTGTTGCCCTTTGGACAGATTCTGCTGATGAATGGTGGGAGTCGTGGGACTGGGGGGCTATAGACTCGGGCGTATCTGGAACTTATGCTGGTCTGTACTTTCAGGGGGGAAAAATTGCGGTTCTTGTCATCTTCGTTCGGCTGGACGATAGTATATTTAGAAGCTTGTTGGATAACCATGGAAGGGTATATAATTTACTGAGATACGGCTTCTCTAGCTGAAAAGCCTGTTTGTATCATTGGAATAATCTGACTACATGTTGTAGTAAGTCTCAGAATGTTGGTCGTTAAATAGCTAAAGAACGCCCTCCCGCTCAGCTATTCCATTGTTGAAACTAGGCTCAACTTTAAAATGTAAGAAATATGGTTCTGCAAATTACAAGGTTGATCATTAAGATTGCTAAAAATGTTCACATTTGGTCACTTTAAATCCATTCGTTGTCATTAAAATTAGTTAAACTGTTCAAATTTAATCACTCTCCGTTACCTTCCGTTAATCTCCGTCAACGTCAGTTTTTTGCTAATATTATTAACAATTTTTTTTGCACAGACGGAACAAGTTCGTTGCCTTCTACAAAATGTGATCTCTTTTCAATTGTATCTACAAATTTTTGCACAGAACTAACAAAAATGGTGATATATTTGAAAATTTTCTGGGTCGGGTGGTAATTTTGTAATTTTTTATTAAATAGTGGTATTTCTGAAGAAAAAAAAGGGTTAATACCTTATTTTGGCCCGAACTATGTCCATATAATCAATTTTGGTGCGTGGTTTCATAAATTAACATCCTGGCCTCAACTATACAGCATATAGACTCAATTGGCCCGACACATAGTTTGACCGTCAATTTGGACAGTCAACTCCGTTGACCGTTAGTCAACACGCCATGTCATTGCCTAGTCAACCTAAAAATCATTAATAAAATGATTTATTACCAAATTAACCAAAAATAAATTATAAAACCCATAAAATAATTTTTTTTTATTTTTTGGATGATTTGAAAATGATAAATTTTATAAATTAACCAAAAATATCAAATTATTTTATATTTTTAAAACTTCCCAAAAAAATATAATTTATATCATAACTTTTAAATTTATAAAAGTTAAATTTATAATTTTGGTTAACTTATAAAATTTATCATTTTCAAATATCCCAAAAAAAATTATTTTATATATTTAGAATTTTATTTTTTGGTTAATTGGAGAATGATAAATAATAGAAATTAGGAAAATAATTTGAATTTTCTTAATGATTTTTATGCTGACTAGGCAGTAAGCAATGACATGACATGTTGACTAACGGTTAACGGAGTTGGCCGTCTAAATTGACGATCAAACTATGTGTCGGGCCAATTGAATCTAGGGTTAATACCTTATTATGGCCTGAACTATGACCATGTAATCAACTTTGGCCAGTGGTTTGAGAAATTAACATCCTGGCCCGAACTATGCAGCATACAGACAAAATTGGCCTGGAGCGTGGTTTGACCGTTTGTTTGGACGGTCAACACCGTTGACCGTTAGTCAACTGTCCAGGTCACTGCCATGTCAGCACAAAAAATTATAATTTCATTTTTCTTTTAATTTTCTTTACAAAATGGAATAATAAAGAAAAAAATAAAACAATAACTTTTGACCACCCATCCCCACCTTATCCCCCATTTTCGATCAAACCCTAAAAAACCCTATCTTCCATCTTCTTCCCCAATAACCCGCCGCCGCACTTATGACACCGGTTGATGACGAGTATCTGCCGGCAGAAAGGGCAGGATGAATGGCTGCCGAGCCAGGTGTCGATGCAGTTGGAAGCCGTGGCCGCACTGCGGGAGCACCCGGAACTCGTCCCCGGCCGTGAATTCCACGAAGCAGATGGCGCAATCGGTGAATTTTGCCGCGGCGTCGTCGGCGAGAGAGAAGGTCTAATTGGGGAGGGCGCGAAGGATCTTCTTCTTCACCCCCTTGGAAACCAATCCATTCCATATATTTCCTTGGCGTACAAATCTGGAAACAGAAATAAAAACCCTGTTATCTTCCCTTCAAGCCTTTCCCTTTCACATTTGATCAATCAAGACCCAAGTTATCAACCACATCCCTAAATCAATTCGGAAATACATTTGATCGAGCGAGGGTTCTCCCTGCACTTTACTCTCTGGTTTTTATTAATCCACACAATTCCTCCGGCACCACCACTTCAGTGCCACAATGACGGCAACAGGGGTCAATGGCCGCCGGCGGAGCCCTGCCTCCCCTCGCCGCGGGCGACGAGGCCGAGGACGCAGATCAGGCGCAGAGGAGGGCCGCCAGTATGATGACAAAGTCGCTGTCCACCGGCGGGGCGGGCGGTTGGGAGTCCCCGGCCGGTGCTGTTATTGCTGCTGCCGGCACGGAATCGAGCAGCCTGAATGGACGAGCCATGTGGAGGAGCTGTAGAGAGAGAGAGTTAACTAAGGTGGAAGCTGTGACCTGGACAGCGACCTGGACGGTGGGTTATCTGGGATATGGAGGCAGTGGGTTATCGGGGAAGAAGATGGAAGAAATTATTTTTTTGGGTTTGATCGAAAAAGAAAGAAGGTGAGGGGATAAGGTGGGGATGGGTGGTCAAAAGTTATTGTTTTATTTTTTTCTTTATTATTCCATTTTGTAAAGAAAATTAAAAGAAAATTGAAATTATAATTTTTTGTGCTGACATGGCAGTGACCTGGACAGTTGACTAACGGTCAACGGTGTTGACCGTCCAAACAAACGGTCAAACCACGCTCCAGGCCAATTCTGTCTGTATGCTGCATAGTTCGGGCCAGGATGTTAATTTCTCAAACCACTGGCCAAAATTGATTACATGGTCATAGTTCAGGCCATAATAAGGTATTAACCCTTGAATCTATATGCTGCATAGTTGAGACAAGGATGTTAATTTCTGAAACTACAGGCCAAAATTGATTATATGATTATAGTTCGGACCAAAATAATGTATTAAAAAAAAACTTTTATCTCGACCAGGTGCAAGCGTTGGATTTGCATACGCTCACTCCGAACCCCACCCGTCCCGTCTTAGACCCTCGCCGCCGGTCGTTTTGGGATCAGCCAGAGATCACCTTCCCTCCGGCTAATCTTTGCTCCGGCCGTTATCTGTTCGCCGTCCTTTCTCTGCCGTCCGGCTCTCTCTCACTCTCTGTCGGTACGGAACTTTTTCATCACTACGGACCAGGAGGGCATTTTTTCTTCTCGTTTTAATTTATAGGCTGTGGATTTCGTAATTCGTCGAGCAACCTATTACATGAAAGATATATAGAATTGATAGATATGCATCAATGGATTGGAAGTTATGATTGGTGAATCCTACTTGCTAAAGCTGTACTTGACCTGAAATGAAATGGGGATTCACCAAGCGGAAACCCGCTGAAAGTTACATGTTGATGAGAGGTTTCCCGGTTTCTTTGTCCTGTCCTGTACTGTTATTTAGCCTGTCAAGCTTGTTCTATTTTCGGAAGGAAAGGTCAAGTCTTGGTGCTTGATCTGAACTGGTCTGCATTGAGCGGTGAATTGCTCGATTTCTACCTGCAGTGGGATTGTTTGGTTTTCGTCCTTTGCGATTCTGGGTTCCTGCTAGTTAACTGATGATCTCTGAGTTTGGTTGGGAGCTATTGGTTTTTCTTAAATTGGGTCCTTCACTGATTAATTGGGTTCTGTTTATGTATGATGTGGTGTAAGGCAATGGGTGACAAGAAGAAGAAGACGTTCATGTTCATCAGGCTAATCTCTGCAGCCGGGACAGGGTTCTTCTATGTCAAGAAGAAAAGCTCCAAGAAAGTCATGGAGAAGCTGGAGTTCCGCAAGTACGATCCAAGGGTGAACCGCCATGTTCTTTTCACAGAGGCCAAGATGAAATGAGTGAACCAACAACAATTCTGCTGGTGAGAGTAATGGCAGCCAGGTTTCTCATTCGCTCATGTTTAGATAACTATTTCAGTAGGATTCTGAAACCTTGTTTCTGTGTTCTTGACCGCTGAAACTTTCATAGCGTTCAAGGTTAGGAGATTGGCATCTTGCTTTCGCGTCCTTTATTTTGCTGTGCTACTGGTGAACCTATTGAAGAAGTGAGTAGCATATCTTGTCGAGTAACGAAGTTCATGTGTTTTCTTGGTATTGGTAGAAGGATTTGAACCCCTATGAAGCTTGGTTTTGCATTCTCAGTTGATGTTAGCTAAGGAATTGAAGCAACTCTAGGTCATCAGATGCCATTTTCCATTTGTTGCAGACCTACACTCTTCAGTATTATACTATTCTACCTTCTGAGTGTCGACGATTACTTCTTAGAATAGCTAGGGTGATTTTCAGCAGAAGATGCCATTTGGTTGATGAGAACCCTCAAAAGAACATCAAATTTTCGATTTGTTGAAGCTATGAATCATACATCTCCAAAGTAACAGAGGGATAAGCAATTACCAGAGCTGGTTCTTAGGTCAGAAGTACTATGTAGAGCATAAACTAATTATGTAACCGGATTATGGTTCCCGGTATTCGAAAACCAAAGTTGATTTCATGCATTGACATTACGACTATTTCTCTTGAAGAGATCCGATTTTCATCCAACAAATTATTGGAGACAACCTTGTTAGAATGATTGTGGTTGATTTGGTGTTCGTCGTGTATCACTCGAACACAGGATTGTCATGACCAAGATGTTAGTGTCAAACTTGAAGAACGTGTATTTTCACTAATTCGGTCGATCAAATTGGCGATAGGTAGATCGAAATTGTGTAGCCTCCCATGCGGCAGTTAAGAGGGGGCGCTTGGTATTCAAGTTTATATTGGAGATTCATATAAATGGTTGATGGTCATAGCCATTAAGTCTAATTAGGTGTAAAGTGCATCTCAACCAAAGTTCATGTAAGTGGCCTATAAACTCATGTCTCTCAATATGTGTTAGAGAATCTCCTCACATATTCAGCATCTAGTTGCAAATATTTTTCTCTATCAATATTTGTGGACTTCTCCTAATATGAATACTTTTAAAACCATGAGTCGTACCGACTTTATTTAAAAAAAGGCACGAGCATAATTCCCTCATCTAACTACCCATAATTATTCAAGTAAATGCTTATTGCCTCACCTGATACATCTCTCTAGGAACTTATGCATTGCCCTCACCAATCTTTCGGATTGATAGGCATACTATAGGTTAGTGATGACAATGGGGCGGGGCGAGGCGGGTACCTCAATTCCCATGCCCCGCCCCACGCTACTACGGGTCGGGGCGGGTAAAACCCGCGTGGGTACGGGGCGGGGCGGGTCGACCCACTCTTACATGTTGTTAAAAAAAATACAAGTAAATTTTACTTTTTACAATAAAACGTAGGGAAAAACACTTTAAGAATGAAAGATATTGATAATAGAATGGATAATTGAGCCTAACAAGTTGAAAGATCGACTCTAACTAGTTGAAGAAAAGTCAAAATAGGAGAAATATGTATAGATATTGTAAGAAATTGAGATAAAATGAGTCTAGAACGGGGCGGTTCGGAAGTAGATACCCATGCCCGCCCCATCGCGGGTCAGGTCGGGTAATACCCGCGAGGTTGGTTGAAATTGCCATCACTACTATAGGTGTATATTCTAAACATATTCCAGAACCATCATATATAATTTGCAAGATCTCGAAAGAATATTTGAAATAAATATTCATATAGGCATATGGAACAAATTAATCATAAGTAAACGCCCATGAATTACATTCATTTTCCATTTGTTTCCACACAAAAAAAATTAATTGCTCATAACATCCTTTGATCAATTTGATTTTAGAAATGACAAAATTAATATAACTAGAAAATATGCTAACCAAGCGCCTGTAGCTCAGTGGATAGAGCGTCTGTTTCCTAAGCAGAAGGTCGAAGGTTCGACCCCTTCCTGGCGCGTTTGTTCTTTTATTTTTTCCTGCCTTATGTTTTCCAAAATGCTGTTGTTTTGGGCTCTTGGTAGCCCGCAGTTGAAATCATTGAAATAGACCTGGGCCTAATACTGTAACCAATTGTGCCTAAGATTTTGAACGTGATCCTAATCAATGCTTGGGCTGGGCTAACCCACCATTTGTTTCTCTTGTACATCTGACCAATAAGCCCGTGATTTCACCCATATTTAGGGTTGTCTCCAATTCAAGAGGTCAAATTTGGACAAAGGGATACTTCCATAAATGGTGAACGATTGGATGACTCTCGTTTGGACACGTATAGTGCTGCAAACGAGTCGAATTTTTGTTCAGATTTTTTTAAAATTTTTTTGTTTAGATTGATGTTCGTTTATAAAATTTCTCAGCTCGATCTTGGCTTCAACACGAATTTTGATAATTCAGTTTGAGGACGAGCTCGACTCGGTAGAGTTCAGTAAATGCTCATCAACACAGCTTGACAAACTGAGTACGAGCTCAGCTCAAAATGAGCTCGATTTGAAATCATTATTGCTGAAAAATGTGTACACATAAGAGTTTAAATCATAAAAAGAACACTAGAAACTATAAATAACAGCTAACTTCCATACGCATCTGTATTAACAAGATAATGTTCATATTCATAAGAGTAATTAATTTTTCCACAAGCTCTAAATAAGCTAACTCGCGAGCTTAGCTCAACAAGCTACTGAGTCAAGCTAACTCGCGAGCTTATCAAGCTGCGCATGGTCTAACTCAAACTTAGCTCGTTTGCTAACGAGTCGGCTCGCGAGCCAGCTTGTTAAATAACAAGCTGAGCGTTGAACGAGTTTTTTTTCGATTCGAACACTGAGTTGCTCGTTAGTGGCTTGGCTCATTTGCAACCCTAGTTACAACGATTCTATGGTGAACAATTGTAGGCAACATATCAACTTCGGTGACATTTGAGTAAAACGTGTTTGAAGAATATATGCAAAACAAATAGTATGTAATATGGATTATGAAGAGATGACTCTTTGATATACGGAAGACATGAATCCTCAACGACCAAGGAAAATACATTATATACCAATTAGTTTGTTCACCATTGACTCACTCCTACTGTCACTCTAGAAAATGGCCAAGTGTAACCACTTCCTAAAGCGTAGTATAGCGGGTTTGGGTTTTAATGTCAACCCGGGTCCTAGATGTGATGACTACTCAGTGAATTCGTATTATCTAGCAATGAAACTTTAGTGAAGATCTAAACTAACGAGCAAGCAAAGCAACTAAACGGTTGTTTTCAGGTTAATAGAGGTCACCCGGATATGGTTCCCCCTAGACTGCAGTTAAGCCGGATTGTAATTACCAAGTTCAATTTCTATGATAGTTATACTGCGGAAGGTTCTCAAACAGCCTGAAGTCTCGACTAAAGGTCTTCAGACCCTCTCAATCTGAGTCTCTAGCGGGCGACTAACCTCCACCGGAGTAAACAGATTGAGGCCCTAACGAACCAAACCTCCACTACCGAATGGAATTCGGTACAGAATAGCGAATTGGCTCCTCGACTAAAGTCACCAATTCGCTACCTTCAATTAAGGATGCTCTATCAACCTAGGCAGATATTCTCATTCTAGGTTAAAGCAGAAACAACAGGAATTTGATCAGGATTTCATGTCATTCAATCATTCAAACCTCAATCGAATATAATCAAATCATAGAAACAATACTTGGGTTCATACAATCAATCCTAACATACAGATCTAGGGTTTCCCACACCCAGATGAATGGGAGAACTACTCCATGGAGAAAGAAGCAAAAGCAGAATCAGATGCGGAAACCATACTGTGAAGGATGGATTTCAGCTCCTGGACGTTGATCGGCACTCTTCCAAGCTCAAGCCAAGCTCCAATGGTGATGAAGATCAAGCTAGGGCACTTGGAGACTCTTGTTCGTCGCTTTCTCTCTCTAGGAATCGCTCTATCTCTCTAAAACTCGAATCCCCTCTCAATTTGGCTGAAATCTGCCTAAAAGGGCATCACTGGCCAGAACACGGTCGAGGGCACGGCCGTGTTCTGGTCCAGCCCGCCCGTGTTTTGGATTTGGCATAAAAACACGGCCACGTGCCTTGGGAAAACACGGGCGTGTTCTGTGCAAAACACGGCCGTGTTCTGTCTCAGGCCTGCCCGTGTTTTTTAGCTGGTTCAAGCCACACATGGGGAGTCTCGGCGGTAAAAACACGGCCAGGAACACGGCCGTGTTCTGAGGGCCTCCTGCCCGTGTTTTGGCCCTGGCTCGACCAAACGACTTCCAAACGATCCGAAACTCGCGCTTGGCCTTCCTTTTGACGCCTGGGACCTGAAATAGGACAAAGTAGCATAACCCGGCGTAAAATAGGCCAAAACACACAACCATGCTCCGCAAATGGATAAGAATTAGGGGTATAAAATCATGCAATTACATCGTTATCAACCATATATACTATTAATTATTAAACCTATAAATGGGTAGTCATTAATCAATATGAAGTTGATGATGAATAATTTAATGTGCCCAACCTATCATAGTGAAAACATGAAGAGATTATCTGGTTCAGCCTACTATACTCGCAGAGTATGCGATAGTATACCCTAAACTCTAATTGAAGAATCTCATACCCTCGTTCGCTTAATCAAAAACCAATTGGATAACTTTTTATGTATGTATGTATGTATGTATGTTTACACCAAAAATAATTTTATTAAATACCGCATGTATTATTTATGGATATTTGGGTTGTTTTAAATAGTTCGGTCCATGCATAACAGATAGTCCTAGTTGATGGGTTGGGTCATCTGTTTTGTGGATAGTAATCGGACGCGAGATTTTCATCCAATGTACTTTGTTCCCATATAGCATCGATAACATCCACCTGCTAATTGGATTGTGTCATCCTATAACGTAGTTATCATCCAACTCCTAAATGGGCGATGTCATCTTATAACATGGATACCATCAAACTCATTGTGTCATCTCATTCTATATGGGATCATCTTTGGTACCTGGCCGATGGTTGCCATGGCATGGCGTTGTGTGACTTGTGTCAATGTATCTTACGAAGAATACCGACGGAAGTAACAACCAACTCTCGAGGGGAGTGGAGATAGTGGATGTTTCGTGGGAGCCACCTTCCCAAAAGAAGGAGAGTGAGCGATTAGGGGGTGTTCAAATGGTTATCATGGTTATTACCGAACTAAATAAGGGTAAATTTCATTAACCATGGAATACAATATCATAACCAAACCGTCCAAACTAATACAACAACCAAATTAACCAAACTAAAGTTTAATCGGTTTGGTTAATTGATTAACCAGATTAACCAATATAAATCATATTATCATTAAGTGAGAAATTTTTTGGTTAATTTATCAATTCACAATTTATATAATGAATGAAACATAACAATCAACACATAGTTACAGTTGACCCTTAAAATAAATACATGCAACTAAGAGAATTATCTTACGGTTAGTATAGAAGTATTCACCTAACAAAAAATTATCACAATGGTATGGGTTAATGAATTGTTGTGTTTGTTTGAATTGACTTAGTCTTTTAGCAATTTTCATAGGCTAAAATGGACATTGCTTTCAAGTTTTCATCCAATATAATGTGTGAGATTTATCTAAATTAGGCGTTCATATGTTGTGGTCTACACTCTACATATACAAATATACATTATAGGAACAATATCAAACCTTATATTTTATGAGTCTAAAAGGATGAACATTTAACTCTTGAGTGGTTATTCAAAGTATTAAGTATGTGTATATATTAGATATATGACTAATTATTTATCTGGTTAATTTGGTTTGGATGGTTAGGAGTGTATGAAACCAAACCAAACCACCTAAACCAAACAAGCTAAAAACTTTAACCAAACCAAACCAATTATCCAAATTAACCAAACCAAAATATCCAAATAGTACTGGTTAAAACGGTTACCATGATAACCACACCGTTTGAACATCCTAGGAAGCTTTCCGCATCAAAGTTTGAAGCAGTGTAACAGTGAAGGGATGGACAAATCATATTACAAAACTGCTTTTCTAAACTTTATATTTCTCTCCCGAATAGTAGTCGTAGCCGTATCACTAGAGACCTTTTGCAAAGTTCAATCTGTAGTAGTGGAGCTCTTGGGAAATTATCATGGGAATCAAAGTAATAGTAATGTAGATTCCTTACATCGATCACTCTCATTCGAATAGTGAGATGTGTTGATCAAGTGACAGTTATCTTTTTTCTTAAAGTCAACGTGCATTGATCAATACATCATTTGTAAATCCCAACCTTTTCGACTTCCTGGTTCCTACAGCAGTCTTAGATGCGTCTTCTCTTAAGAGAAAGGCTAAAACGCACACAACCTATAGTGAAAACTGAAAACTAACAAACTTACTTCTAAAATCACACTCCCAAACAGCATAATTGGGAATCCACAAAAGCGACCACATAATACTAGATAACCAAAAGATACCATGACTGCTAATTGACGAACCTTCCTTTATTCGCAAGAAAAAAGATACCAGCATGAGGAAGGATGTCCGTTGTAATGAAAGGAACAAGAGTTGACAGAAAGCATAAGCCAAAAATGAAAGAAGGGCGCATCCTTAAACATCACATTCATCAACTCAAATATTTGGTACAGTAAACCTCCAATAAGCAATCCCGATAAGCTCTAATTCATGTCCCGCACCAATCGACAGAAGATACAACAAACAAGTTCATGAATCTTAATTCCTAACCCCTTCTTTAATGTAAGAGTCATGCATCCACAATCACATCGAAATGAGAATACTGAAATGCCACTCTAAGAATTCTACTGGGAATCCATTGAATATCCATGGCTTCATCATCCGAAGTAATCGTTTACATTTGAAACATCAAAGAACAATCAAACTTAGCAATTGGATTCTCAAGCAGAGAACAGATGCACATGGTGGCCTCTAATGATGGTAGATAGATAACTAATTGAAGTGCAACCTAAGACAGAGGAGCTATATATGTCTACCGAATTCAAATTGGGTAACTTGTTTCCCCTGTGTACCATGATAGCTATAGCATCCAAAAGTAGGGGAAAGAACAAACAAACAAACTCTGTAAGCAGCAGCAACATGATGAGAACAAGTGAGAGAGCTACTCAGTGATCAGTATGCAAGGCTGAAGTAGTTCCGTCTGGATGTCGCTCCACTTTGGGCTAAGGTTGATTCGAAGACCATCAGGAAGTCTTTTCTGACTGCTTCTCATGGTTTCTCCATGGATTCAAAGCATCCCTCATCGCTTGAGCTTCAGGAGTATTCTCCCAAGCACGTTTCTCGGACTCCAGAACCGTCACCTTATCGTCTACAAAAGGATGGAATAAACACGTCGAAAATCTCACATCAGACAATAGAAGACACAGCAATGCCAGCTAACAAATTAACTCTCTTATGCCAATTCACAAGGAGATGGTTTCAATAGGGTTTCAAACTCTACCAGCTAAACATCATGAACAAGAAGCCAGTGAATGTTTTCATTCCAACAGCAATCGGAACTCAACCAGCGTTTTCAGATTCAATCTTGAAGTAGAAAGATGGATGCTTTCTGCTAACTGCATAAGTTGTTAGTATATACTAACTAATATCCAAAATGTATGAACATGTATCCAAGTTTGCTGAGTAACTAGATAGCACAGACTAGTATTCAAAACATCACAAACTAGTATCCAGATAGCAGATACCAACTAATATCCACAATCAACCAACTAGTATTCAATATTGATACTCTTATGTGTTATTTGGATACTTTTATGTGTTATGTGGATACTAATTATGTGTTGTATGGATACTATTCTGTGTTGTCTAGATATTTGTTTGTGAATTTGAGATAATAGTTGATTCGTGGTGGATATCAGTTAGCAAACTTTGAATACTAGTATGTGATCTCTAGATACTTTAGTACTTGGATACTAGTTCATGTATTTTGGATATCAGTTAGTATCTGCTAACGAATTTTCAAGTTAGCAGATTAACTTTTCCCCCAAAAAATGGCACTCACTATTCCAATTAAGATACTAAACAGTGCATGATTTAACAGCAACTTAAACACCACAAAATACACACCCAAACCCTAAAAACAAATCTAACAACAGCAATTCACGCTACAGAGCTTATCAGAGAGTTCAATCGATGGCAATTCATAGACTAGTTGTGTTGCCGTAATTAAAATTGCATTACTAGGAAGAAAATCGTTCGATGTATTGATAAAAAAATAAAAAAAAAGCTAGATGCAGTGAATCGAAAAAACCAGTGCAAGAGAAGGAACGGGAGAGAGAGAGAGAGAGAGAGAGACAGGGCGGGGGAAAGGAGAATTCTCACACAGAAGCCCGTCTTGATCATGAAGAACTCCATGGAAGCTCCGATTAGAGCAGAACCGGCGGCTATCTTCACATACCAATCTAGAAACTTCATTCTCAGCGCCGGCGAAGGAATCAAAGACCTCTAGCAAACAAACAATCTACGATTCCAGAGCTCCAAACTGAGCGCAGCAGATACCTTCCTTCGATGCCGAGTCACGGAATCGGATGACACTGACGTCTGACAGGCCTTTCTCACAGGGGATGGTTCGCGAGTTGATGGAACGAGTTCAGTCGCTGGGCCGAACTTAATTCTTTTCCTCCACAGCGAGTAGCAGGCCGCTGTTGGGGAAGACTCGCGGATCGTAAGTCGGAACTTTGGGCTTCACTCTCTTGAGTTACAATTGTCAATTAACATGTTTAGGGTTTTAGGGTGAATTGATAATTGCTTTGTGCTACATTGGTCTATAACATCTATAATAATTATCTTTTTCCAAAAATTTGATTTATTGAGACAAATTAGTTATGCATGATATTAGAATTGATCTAGGCAAGTGATCGTGTGCTTGAATCTTCACGACTTCTAATACCAACAGTTAATTTAAAGCACATGTTATGATACGTTTATGCGAACTTCAAAGTTCAAATGCATAAATTGGTTTTCATTTGAAGGGGCGTGTAATATGGATCCACAATATTTAGAGGCGAAATCAGAAATCTGAACAAGTGAGACTAAAAATGTACGTTTGAGGAATTTGAACCATGATCATTAATAATGGGGCTACAGCCTTACCCACTAGTCTATTTTTCAAATTTTTAATATAAATGTTACATTAAAATTTACTTACTTTTGAAAGTTGAGGGGGCTATAGCCCCTCCAGGATACAACGTGGCTCCGCCACTTGTAACACACACGTGTTGATCTTAGTTTTTCTTTTTAAAACGGAGTGCAGAGGACCGTGTAATATAGATTGATTTTTGTTTGATGGGCCGTGTAATATAGATAATAGATTCCTAATTAACCTTCTTCCAATCAAATAATCATAAAACATGTGTAATTCATCTATTGAGCTGATGAACTAATTAATTAAAGAAACGTGTTTAAATTCATACCAAATAATAAAAACGTGTGTAGTAATATGATGATAGCATTATTATGATTCTTGTATCGAGAATATGTAACTACCATTTCCAAAACAAATGAGAAATCGGCTCCAACGAATATTTTACTAAAAAAAAAAGCTTTATGGGAATCTAAATTTGGGCATGATTTTGACACATCGATATAATATTTGAAGAGCTGAAGTTAACGGCCGGGCTCGTTTGAGATTCCATCGGCCGGCTGGCAAGCGTCACTGCCTACTGTGCTCGGCCGGCGTTTCTTCTTTCTCCTTTATGCCGTCTCTGCACTTTCTTGCCAGCCAGCCTCCATGTTTCAGGTCGATCGAGCTGTTAGGTTTTCCTTATTTACCTCCTGAAAATTGTATTATTCTCTTAATTAATTTGGATCATAGTTAGTAAATACTCTGTTTAATACACGCATATGTACCCGAACGTAATTTATCCGTTTAAAACATTTGTATCCGTATTATTGTTAAACTGTTTCATTTTTGTCCATTCATTTGATAGCTCACGTATTAAACACGTATAAAACCCGTATAACACGTTTAATATCCATATTTAATGAATTGAATTATTAACTTTACTATTATTTATTTATTTATTTATTTTTAAAATAATTAATTTTATATTTATGACTATTGACGTACTATTAAACGTTACATTAGCATAGAGACGAAGTAAAATACTCGTACATATTTTATACGTAACTTTCCCGTACCATATCTTACTAACTATGCTTTGGATATAAATGAGAATAATGTGAATTCAATCGAGAGTATCATGTTATATGTGTACCACTGCTAGGTTTTCCTGATTGATCTCCTGAAAATTGTATTCTTCTATTTGTCGAAATACATTGTTTGTTTTGTGTTTTAGGTGTTGGATGGTAAGTAACGGAAACCCATATAAATATGAATACAAAATTACCACTAAATCTTGGAATAGGAAAGGCAAACAACAAAATATGAAATTGAAATGTGAAGTAGTGACAAAGTTCACATAGTCTAATGGTGAGACCCTTAGTAGACGCTCATTTGGGAAGTGATAGATCTCGAGTTTGATCCTTATCAAGGTTCATTATGGTGTTCTCAAAGACATTTAATGGGGACCTTTGTGGAGGGCTCGAAAGGCTCTCAAACAGGTGAACCTTCAGATTTGATCTCACTCCGTCATCGCTCAAGCTGTGTGTTGATTATTTCTCAACCCTCTATGTTTATATGTTTGGTTCAATTCTCTGCCGTTTTGTTGTTTCATGATGAAAATTGAAACCATGACTTCGTAATAAAAATAAGTGAAAAATAGTCTACGTAAAGGCAATTAATGTATGCTAACCAAATGACTATGTCACTTTTTAAAAACTTATCACAATCACCAAACTCGCACTTAAAAATGAATATTTAAGTACTAATATAGTGAATATATGCACAAAAAAACTTTCAAAATTGGTCATCGTAGTATATATTATTATATAATGAATAACTATTTAGCATAACAATAAAATTCCTAAATTCAAAATTCTTAACCATCCGTTATTTGAATCAAATTAATTTTATAGACATCTTGTATCTTACAAATTGTCCAAAAATCTCCATGATAACTAAAACTGTCTAAACATTGATAGCCATTGTTGTACCTAGGTACACATAATGAAGACATCAATCTAATAATATTGAAACTACCCATTCTATAATAATAAGTTGAATTGTTGAAATATCCACATTAAAGAGGTCTTAACATTTTTTTCTTATGAATGATACGTGCATATATTAAAAGGGAAATATATCACAAACTATGATTCGTCCCCAAGAATGACAATGATAAAAAGCATAAGTATGTTTGACAAGAAACTTACATCCACCTAATATGAACATCCTTCCTCGAAGTGATCAACTAGTCCATATATCTAATAATAATAAGGTTAGAAGGTACGATACTAAACCAATAGTGATATAAACCTCAACTCTACTGCAAGCTAAATTTCGTAACTCAATCGCCACTCTCTACTTGTACCCCTATCAAATGCTCTAACCCAACCCCCAACTAAATGATCAATCTTATACAAAAGTATAATGTTTGGTTTCTCACATTATCTAAAAACCCTATCGCTTCTCTCATTCCAATTACACCAAACCAAATCAAGCATAACTAAACCAAAAAATAATCAGAGTGGATGTCAGCTAATCAATCCCTCACAAGACCGCAGGCACAAGCATCCCCAAAGATCCTAGGAGCGGAGCAAACAAAGAAAGAGGTCTTTAACATATCCAGCCATGCTACCTTATCCTAGCCCTCCATTTGCCAAACACATAAAATTAAGAATCAAACAACCTCGTAATTTTGTATTCTCATTCTCCACTACTAATTTTGCATTAGCATGAACTAGGAATATTTCTTACCGTCTTATAAATGGAAAATTCTGGCGGTCGGTTTCCACACTATAACGAGACAACGGCATGGACCTTAATTACTTGTATAATAATATGATAGGAATTTGTATGTCTCCCACCTTCCCACCTAAACCAACCAGTTTCCAGAAACAAGTAATCAAAAGTTTCAACAGTTGTTTGAGAAAATGGGTCATAATAAGTCATAGCCCAGTTGTTGTTTAGAATTAAAGGTCCCTTCTTTTCTAAGTTTTCTACACTGGGAGGGAAATTTGGCAATTTCCCTTCTGTTTCCCCCATTAATGCTTGGGTTTTAAGTTCTAACATGCCCTTGTAGTCTTGTGGGGTTAGTGCTGATTGTCCTGACTTGCTTATTTCTCTTTCTTTCTCTTTTCGGGTACTGGTAAGTGTACAGCCAGATAGATATTGATGCTTAGAGATTATCAATCCTTCTGGAGATTCATTTCCCCTGCAGAAAATTCGTCTTTAGATCTGGGGAAAAACAAAGTATGAACCCAGCTCAGTCTCAGACTGTAGGCGTTAATGGAGTTGGAGATTCACATGCTTCATCTTCATCTTCTTCTTCTTATTCACAGGTTTTGTTCAATTGTTCCCTCCTTGGTTTAATTGCTCTTTCTTCTATACACAGTTCAAATATTTGTCTTTTATCCCCTTTTCGAGCTAGATATCGATCCCACTTTTCTTTCCTGTTGTGCTTTTTGCCTTTTTAAATGAATCTGTTCTTGTGCTTTTACCCATCTTCAGTAAGGACCCAGATATGAGGGGGGAGGGGATTTTCTCGATACCCAACTGGAAAAGTTGCCAACTTTTATTGTTTCCCCCCATCAAAATGCCTACTTTAGGTTGTTTGGGTGTTCTGATCATCGGAACTTCATCCAATTTGGGGTGACCAATTTTAACCGTGCAAGAAGACATTTACACTGTACATCTGGAGAGCAATTTGAATTTGTTTGAGTTGATTGTGGTTGCTTGATCCCTTTTACGGAAAAAGTAGTGCAGAGCTGGGTGAACTATTCCTCAAATGAACCCTAAAAATTTGGACTGCTATTGTCGTACTTCTATTTTGCATAGGATGATGCCTGTACTCCAACAGTTTGTTTATAAGAACAATTTGATTCACACATTGTAGGGTGATGTGGGCAATGGGAGACCATCTAATGATGAAGTTAATGGGGCAGGACCAAGCATTAGGAAGGCTGATCTTTCTCTTCTAATACCACCTAGACCAGTAAGTTTTGGAGCTAGCCGATTTGGGAAAGGATTGCCGAACTCTCAAACTGCTAGCTCGTCGTCATCATCATCGGGAGGAGGCTTTCTGAGGGCATTAAGCTTCAAGAAGAGAAATGGCGGAGGGTCTGTGGGTGAGAGGAGCTCTCTGCTCAACTCAGAAACCTATTCACAACAACCTCCAGTTAGTCCTATTATAGCCAATCTCAAATCTGCATTTTCCAGATGCACATCACTTCCACCCGCTTCAGCTTTGTCTCCCACAGTCTCAGTTCAAACTCCTGTTTCAGCTCGATTGCCCGGTGAAATTCGTGAATCGGAGGTAAGTTCAGCTCTTTATAGTGCTGCAATGTGTTTAATCTAATCTTGGTTTATTAGTCATAGTTAGGCATTGAGGATCATGTCATCGAATCTTGTAGAAGACAACAACTTGGTTAAGAGGATTCTTTGTTTCCTCTCCTTTTTTACCCACAGAAAGTTGTAGTTTCAAGGTCTCTTTCTGTTCCGGGGCGAAACTTTGTCATTGTACGGTCTACCTCCTTTGCTACTCCCAGACAGCAAACCACTGGTGACTCTTCTAACGGTATGTCATTAGCACATGATGTTCTCTCTTCCTTACAGTTCCATAATTTCTCAACCTTATGAAACTCCTTAGCTGCAAATCCTAGCATTTGTGGCCTTGAAAAGTTCTTCTGAACATGCATATAAGTATATCTAGTTGATTCCCGTAATTGAGAAGCTTAGAAGGGAATATAAGTCCTCCAGACAGGAATGAACCATTTTATAAACTTGCAGCACAAATAACTACGGAGTCCAATGAGGAAGACGATGATGAACACATCCCAGAAGAGGAAGCAGTATGCAGGATCTGTCTTGATGCGTGCGAAGAAGGAAACACGCTCAAAATGGAATGTGGGTGCAAGGGTGACCTCCGACTTGTTCACGAATCATGTGCCATCAAGTGGTTCAGCACCAAAGGTAACAAGAACTGTGAAGTCTGTTGTCAGGAAGTCAAGAACTTACCTGTGATCTTGTTCCGTGTAACAAGCTACGCCCAGTTCAATGGCAGGCAGCCACCTGGTGGTAGCCAGAGCTTGAGGGCTCAACAAATAAGGTACGAACTTCAGGGTTCTGTCAAATGTATAAAACTCCTTTCAGCTTGTTTGACTGAACCCTTGTTTCCCCATTTATCGGATTCTGCTGCAGTGCTTGGCAGGATTTTGTTGTGCTCGTCTTGATTAGCACGATATGCTACTTCTTCTTCCTCGAGCAATTACTGGTATGCTTACTTTGCTATTTGTTATACACGAATTCACTTCATGGCTACATGCATCCTTATCTCGAAGTTAGTATCTTTAGTAAGGATTGGCATTTTGGTAGATCCGGGACATGAAGACACAAGCAATCGTAATCGCTGCACCATTTGCATTTGCTTTAGGCGTCATGGCATCGATATTTGCAGTCATCCTAGGTACCAATCCTGAATCTCCTTACCCAATCAAATTTGATCAAAATCAAATCTCCCCGATTCTCAACAAAGATGACGCTTGCATTGCATGAAACTTTGCAGCCATCAGGGAATTCATATGGACATACGCCGCACTCGAGTTTGCGCTGGTGGCTGTGACCGTGCACATTTTCTACTCCGTTGTAAGTAACTCACTTATTGTCGAGGAATGAATGTACAAGAATAACATATCTTGCAACGAATATATATCCCTAACGTGTGGTTCTTTCTGACAGCTCGATCTGGATGCTATCTATGCGATACTTCTAGCAGCAGTTTTCGGGTTTGCTGCGGCCATGAGCCTCAACTCGTTGTACGTTCAGTACTTCGTCTGGCGAGCTGGGGCTGCTCGGAATGCTGTGCTCAATGCTCCCCCTGTGTGACTTGGAACTGAAATTTGCGGGGCTAAAATCTGATATGAAGTGGCTGGTGATAACTGGCAAGAGGCAGTTGTTTGTGTTATTGTGTATAGTCCTTCTTACTGGAGTTCCAAGATTCCAGGCTGCGAAAATGGAAATAGTAGGCAAATGGCACCACAATAGTAAGTTTGGATCGATGTAGTGTTAACTAACTGGCCTATGGAATGGGCCGATCTGCAAGAATTATGGGCTTGTTGGCTGAATTGGGCCAATTGAATCCGCTCCTACAATTTGACAAATGGCAAGGAAATCTGAGCCCTGAGGTATTAAGGCAAAACCATGTCAAAATCCTTCTCAATTATCATATCATAAAAAAATTAAGAATCATTAGATAAATTTGGAGGGACTAATAGTTTCAAGTATAGTAGTAAAATCATGTTAAAGGTATTATCATATATTCATATTGTGTCGCAAAAACATATTAGTTTGGTTACTTGTGGTTTAGACGGTACAACGTGGTAATAAATTGATAGAAGACACTTCTCGTAATATTAGAATTTTTCGGTTTTGTGAATAAAAAAAGGAATCATAAATTTTGAAGTATGACGAACCTAACTATGTGTATTATGAAGAGTTTCGTCATTTCCTGAGTCTTGACAGCACTTGATTTAGGTTGGATTGAACTCATGTTATCAGTCTAAAGCAATTGGTCATGTTATCAGTCTAAAAAAACCACCAATCGCTCTTAGATTGAGCGAAACTCATTCTTCCACGAGCTCGAATCTAAATTGTTCAATTATATTTGATGAAAGTCATATGATTCTATTATGTAATAGCTTCAATATTGTATCTATATCATAGTTAGTAAATACTCCGTTTAATACACGTATATGTATTCGTACGTATTTTATCCGTTTAAAACTTCCGTATCCATATTATTGTAAAATAATTTATTTTTATATATTTATGACTATTAACGTACTATGAAACGTAACATTAGTTTAGAGGCAAAGTAAAATACCCATACGTATTTTATACATAACTTTCCCGTACCGTATTTTACTAACTATGATCTATACGAATGGATTGTAATTTGTAAGTCACGATTTTAACTAATTTAAATATCAAACATGTGGTGGACAAAGTTCCATAATTTGGGGGACAAAGGCTCCTTTTTCTTGACCCGTTCCAAATTTCCGTATTTGTCTTCTTTGAATCGTCCTTACTTCTACATTACAGAGGTTACACCCGACCGAAAATTTCCTGCTACCGTCACAAAAAAAAATTGTATTTAATTATTTTCCGTTGTTGTGTACTTTCTACTAGCGTGGGGATCGGTTATTGTAACAACACCCATTGTGTTGTTATTGTAACAACACTAGTCTCCAACCAATAGGAAGCTAGGATTGTGATGACTTTTTATTAAATGAGTTGACCTAGTGTAAAATCAAAGCAGGGGTATAATTGTCATTATGAAAAATTTATTTAAATAAAAAAATAAAAATAAAAAAATATTTTTTTATTTTCTGCCCAAAAATTTGGTCGTCGGAATTCTGCCATCGGTCGCCGGAAAATGGTCGCCGGTCACCGGAATATGCTTTTTGTCGCCGGAATATGCTTACCGGAGTCGGAATATGCTTACCGGCGTCGGAATATGCTTACCGGCGTCGGAATCTAGTCACCGGGGCCGGAATATGCCTATCGGCGTCGGAATCTGCTCACTGACGGTCACCGGAGTTCGGTCAACGGTCTTCGTTGACCGGTCAACGGTCAACGACCACCGGATGTTATGGTCTGCATTGTGAGATTTATGGTTTGGTTTCTCATATTTTTTTATGCCTTTTATGGTTTGTTTTATTGTGTTTGTGGTTTGCATTGAGAAGTTTCTGGTTTGTTTTCAAAAACTTTGTGGTTTGCATTGTGAGGTTTCTGGTTTGTTTTAATATATTTGTGGTTTGCATTAGGACGTTTATGGTTTGCTTTTTTGTGGTTTGATTTACTATGTTTGTGGTTTGCATTAGGAGGTTTTTGGTATGCTTTCGCAAATGTTGTGGTTTGCTTTGTGGGGTTTGTGGTTTGTTTTAGGAGATTTCTGGTATGCATTAGGAGGTTTCTGGTTTGCATTACGAAGTTTCTGGTATGCTTTCGAAACTTTTGTGGTTTGGTTTGCGAGGTTTCTGGTTTGTTTTGATATATTTGTGGTGTACATTAGGACGTTTTTGGTTTGTTTTATCGTGTTTGTGGTTTGTATTAGGGGGTTTCTGGTGTGCTTTAGAAATATTTCTGGTTTGTTTTACCGTGTTTCTGGTATATTTTAGACAATTTATAGTATGCATTAGGAGGTTTCTAGTATGCTTTCGAGATAATTGTGGTATGCTTTGTGAGATTTGTTATTCTATCCGACGTTCCTACTAGATTAATGGAATTAGTAACAATAATTATTGATGTGTATACTTACCAGGTTTGTATACATAATTACATAGTTCTCTCTTAATTAACTACCAGAGGCAGGCTTAATACACAAGTTTGATGACAGAAAAAACAAGAGGTCCCAACCTTGGATGACCTGTATATATTCAGAGAAAATGTGCTCCAAAAAATGTGCTCACTTTAACTCTCTTTTCGTACTCAACCGCTTCATCTTCAGGGGAGTGGCATCCATGGCCACCAAAATCTGCTTCACTCCAACCCTTCGAGACTTGGAAATTTCGCTAAGTACCCACAAACCATCCCTCTCTACCCACCTCAGCCGCTGAATGTTTCTCACCGAAACTGTCAGATAGACGCTGCTTACTCCGTCGACGCCGATTTACTCTATTTTTCTGCTGCTGCTCTGTTTTTAGCGTACTCGAAAACAGGGGTCATCACTCACCTGAGAGATTGAGGAGATAAATAATTAATGGCAAAGCTGTTGTGAGATGGAGGCGGCGAGCGGAGATGCGACGGAGGCTGGAGGGAGGATATTACATATCCGCATGCAAGGTAAAATATTTGGAAAAAAAGAAATTGGATCCAAAAGATAGGAGAGGAAGAAGATGAGAAGAGAGCGATAGGCAACTCGAGAAGATGAGTCCAGGAGATGACAACAATCCCACCTGAATGCCTCCAGAACTCCAATTTCAGGCGGCTATAACTCACAAAAAGAGAAAGAAGTAAATGAGAAAGCCATACAATCCGTTGATGCTCCTCTTCAATTCCTTTGACTATCAAATCTGAAATCCAGATCCGGAAGGTGGAGAGGCAGTTGTGGAGGACATAGAATGTGTGGCCGTCGGAGCCATAGTCGGCGATTGCGGCCGTTCTCGTTCTTCCTAGCCGCCGCGCGTCGTCGTTCTCTTTCCTCCCGCCGCCGCTCTCGTTCTTCGGGTTCGCGCAGCGAGAGGCCTCCAACGTTAGCAGCGCCTTCATCGCCGTTGCTGGGGATCACGAGAAGGACACGGGGAGGGTCGACCAGGCTAACCGGCTGCTGTTCGCCGCGTTCCCAGCGATGGAGGAGAAGCTGCCGAGAGGGAAGAGATATGCAGATGGAGAGATGACGTCGCTCAATATTGAATTTGTTTTTTAATTTGTTAGATATTTGTTTATGGACCCTTTTACCCCTGATGTTACTATAACAACACAAGGGGTGTTGTTATACTATCCGGGCCCACTAGCGTGGGTCCTGGCCAGTTGGCCGGAGGAAGGTGAGATATGAAATTTGAGAATGTAATGGGGTGTATAGTTTATTGTTGTATAGTTTTTTTTTGGGAAACACGTGATAAAGATAGTGAATTTTAGCAGGAAAGAGACATGGATGATGCAACGAATCAAAAATCAGCCTTATGAACTAAAATCAAGTACCTGTTACCTTGTGAAACAATATTATTTCTGGTTAAATAATGAGGTGGAGTAAGTTTTATAGAAACCGAATTCCAGAAAACCGAATAAAAAATCGCATATCCCATCGGTCTTCGGAAAATGAGCATCTCACAATCGTTGCTAGCTTTTACTCGGCCCGTTGGTCGATTAATTTGCTTTATAAAACTTTCATCTTGTCGTCATTGTGCTTTCTGGTTTTTGCCAGGCCATGATAAAATCTAAAGAATCAAGAACGAACAACACGATTTGGGATAGGAAACGCCGTTCCTGTATCTCTATAAAATGGTGGTAAACACGGACTCAGCTGCCGAACTGGTTTGGATTGAGATTTTTATTAGGTATCAGGGAACCATGTGATTATAAATTAGGCTTGATCAAAACGGGTCAAAACTTGAAATTTAGCTTGTTTGACCGACCCATGACAAACTCCAATTATTCTTTATTTTTAAACTTTCTATTTGAAAATAAAAAATAGTGAAAGAAAAGATTAATTTATTGCAATAGAAAACCTTGACAGTGTGGGCAGCCAAAACATCCAAATCGCTTCCCTCTGTAGGAGAGGTCGGCACACTTCTGGTGAGGTCGTAACAGTCTCTAATGCAGGCCTTGATGCTGGAGATTATCGCGGACAGGAAGGAGGGAGACCGGAGCCGCTGTCGGGTCTCTGTTTGTAGAGCTCGGGGACAAGGGGGTTATAGAGAAGAGGGATGAGGAAATTGGGAATGATTATGGGAGGTTAGGTCGAGAGGGTCGTATTAGGGGTTAGGTTAGGTTCTAATGACCTGGCAGGATTTTATTATGTGGCGGGTCGGGTTTTGACTTTTTTTGGTTAAAAATGGGTGACAAGGCAATTCTGTTAGCCACATCACCATTTCACTGACGCCGTTAACGTAAACTAACGGAAGGTAACGGCCAGTGATCAAAGTTGAACCGTTTAACTAATTTAAGTGACCCCAAATAGAATAAATTAATCTTATGGCAAACATGAACTTTTATAGTAATTTAAGTGACCAAACTTGCAATTTATCCTATATCTTACCAACGCCGAGAAATAAAAGGGTTTAAAGAAACCTGTTTTATTTTTGTGGGCCGCAACAATTTCTAGGCTCGTTTAAATCCACATGTGTACGATAAGTTGACCCGTTCCACATAGGAAGAGAGAAAAAAATTGACACTTCCTATTCTACTCTTCCTACAAACGCTCATGGAGTAGGAAATTCGAAATGGGGAAATGGTTTTTTCCTTCCTGCTATTATATTATGCGTGGACTAGTTTTTTTGCAAGGAAAATACTTCATGCCATCATTTTCCTTTAATGTCTTCCGCAAGATCCCACGAGCCCATCATGAACTGATTGCTCATTCTGCAAATAGTTGTCTTATCAATCACTGACAAATCATTTATCGAGCCTAACCGAGTAGGTCTATTGTAACTTAGAGTCATTGTAATTTGGAGAAAACAATCGATGACCTTTTTTGGAAATAGCATACCTCTTTTGGAAAATGATTGATATCTTCCCACAAATGGTAGATCGCTTCTGAAGAAGGGTCAATTGCTTTCGGAAAACGATCGAGCTCTTTCGACAAATGGTTGACCGTTTCCAACAAATAATGAACTGAATGACACACTTACGTTACTTACAGTCGGAGAATAATGAACAAAACGAGGCCCACGATACAAAATTATTTTCTAGTAATGTAACATCTTATAACTCACGGGAAACCAAACTTTAAGGAAGATTATCGGCTTAGACAAAAAAAAAAAGCACATCTTTTGACATTGAATAAGAACTTGTGAAAGCAAGATGTTTTGAAATTTATGAACGGTGAAGATGATACAATTGCATAAAGGGGTGTATGTTGATTTTTATAGTTAGGTGCCACTAAAAGGATTCAAATATGAGACCTCCAAGTTCAATACTAGTGATACCACATCAGGTCAAACCCTTGTTTGCAACAACAATACCCTACTTTTTAAGTCTCTTCCTAACAACGATAAAAGGAAAAGTTGTTTCAACAATAGACAATTATAAAATTACAAACACAAGCAAAATTAGAATTTAAATGATAGGTGAAAGTATTGATGGAATAAGTCAAATATAAGAAACAACCCCGCAAAGCAGCTTCCAAATATACAAGAAAACAATGACCTGAGAAACTTCTCATGTATGCTCCATATTTTGTACTCACTTCAGCACTTTACCAGCAAGCATATCTATTAACATTGGACATCTATAACCAAATACGTTGATTTCACTTTATTCATCCAATCGACAATGTCAGAATCGAGCGTTTACCAAAAGGGGACGACCGTTTTCTTCAAATCATAGTAATTTGTAAGTCACCATGGCAAAGTCCTAACCGTTATTTCTATCATAAGAGTCTATAACAAAATGCATATTTTTATAGCATTTCCTTGTACCATTTCATGCCGTATTTAACAATTTGAATGTTTTTGTGGCTAATTTGTCTTTTTTGATAAGGATGTTATAAGTTCAAGCAGGATCGTATTATGTTACAAAATTAATAGTAAGATTGTAAATCACCAATTAATTTAGAGTATCAAATGACTAAATTGGAGAGAAATTGGAGATGAGTGGCTTTATCATCAATTCAAAAAAAAACAACTACCCAACAACAGGAAACATATCCAAAATTAAAACACTACCAAGAAACTGAAATCCCAAGTACGACACATAGTTTAAATCAGTTAAGCATACAAATCCAGATCCTCTTATTTTCTTTTTCTTATACATTTATCTCACAGAGATTCACACATCTCATCCACAAACTCACTAGTACAACTACTAATTCGCAATGCGTAAATTCGTGGATAACATGTATGAATCTTCACAAGTAAAAATCCACCATTAACCACATCCACTAACACATTCTCGAGAGTCTGGGGCGAAGTGGTTCAGTGTCGCCAGAAGCGCAAATAACTGGATAGAGCTTCTCCCTAATTAAAGAACATAACATGAAACAGCGCCACACAAGGCCGGCCTCCCCACCACTTTTTCTGCCTTTGTCCGAGTCACACTTTGTGACAGAACAAACAAACAAACGGATAATCCGACATTCATCATCCTTTCCTGATTACTACAAAAGCATATAATAATGTCGGGAAGATTTGACAATGCCCTGTACCACTTGAACTCCCCCAATCCCCATCATTAATTTTATTTCACTGACCTTGTCTCTTATTGCTGGCTGCTCGAGAAGATCCAACATCGTCGTTGATTGGCGTCCGAATCAACCCTGAACTTGTTTTGGCCGGCTCGAGGCGCAGCTGTGTGTAATCTACCTACTTGGTTCTTCTCCCGGATCATAATTCTGCCGTTTGTTTTTATGATGTTTCCTTCCACGACAAACACCTGATGGTTACTGTCATTTTGTCTCTCAGGTTCTGTTTCAGCAAAGTGGAGAAGAAAACCCATTTCTCAGAATTTCAAGCTCGCACAAGGTTGTTGTCGGAGAAGGAAGAAGACAAAAAAAAAAACTTACAGATGCAAGGTTCTGATCTTGATGTAGAAGCAGCCTCCCCTTCTGATCTCCAGGTTTGTCTTCTCGTCTCGCTCGGGTTATCATGATCTGGTTTGATTCAATTGATCAGTCAACCTGGCTTATCCATCTAGAATGGATCTTCTGTGTTGTGAGAAGTAAATTTTGTCACCTGAAAAGTTTAATGACACTTAGATGATGAGAAGGTATTGAATTAGTACCTTCGATCCGGTTCAGTTCAATCCGGGATCAATCAACCAAGTCATTGATGCGTGGAAAAGGGGATTGTACCATTCCCATGAGCCAAATGTCCAGAATTTTCTCAAGCTGATCATTCTCAGGTTTCCTGATTCTTTCAGGTCGATCTGGAAAATGGGTGGCCCGTCTCGGACGTAAAAGTTTCAGGGCGCAGCAAAAGCTCGCATCTTTCGATCGAGATCCCAATCGGACCAGCCCCTTGTTATGCTGACAGCAGCATTGGGAAAGGCATACTCCACTGTCACAGCTTGCGGTTCAAGATCAACAGCTCCATATTCGACGATGGCGGCGGTGGTGGTGGTGGACGGAGGAGCCTCTGTCTCAGTTCACTCTACACAGCTCCTCCAGACAGTCCTACCAAGAACAGACAACCGCTCTGCTGGCGAGACTGCAACTCGCTTCCCGCCACACCCACGGCTCCTATCTCAGCCTCGGCCCCAGGCTCAGACCGCCGGCCGCCGAAAGAGCAGCAGCTCCTAGTACATCCTTCCAAAGGTCAGTCACGCATTTCCACAAACACCTAGCGCGCAAAGCCGTCTGCTCACTGACGCATTTTCACAAACACCTTGCGTGCTTTCTACCTTCCCTATGAATTCATATTTTCTTTCCTCCCCCAATGATCCAGATCCAAAGGTCCCAACCATCGTCATCGAGACCGGCCACGACAGAAAATTTTCCGAAGACGACGACGCCGGGATCTGCAGGATCTGCCTGGACACGATGAGGGAAGGGATCAAGATGAAAATGGCGTGCAGTTGCAAAGGCGACCTCAGGCTGGTGCACGAAGATTGCGCAGTGAGCTGGTTCAGCACAAAAGGGAACAAAATCTGCGAGATATGCGATCAGGAGGTTACCAATTTGCCGGTGATCGTTTTCCGGGAAGACAGCTTGGCGAAGACCGAAGAAGAAACCGAGGACCTAGATAGCCAGACCTGGGCGACGACGAACGAAAGAAGGTAACAGCTAAAAACCACCTACTGAGCTCTTGCTTTCCTTTTCTGGGTTCTGCTTAAAGTTTCGAGCTTTGCAGTTCAGTGCAGGAGTTTCTGTGTCTGGTGCTGATGAGCACGATAGGGTACTTCTTCGTTCTGGAGCTTCTTCTGGTATGAACACTGTACAATTTTCATAAAAGTTCAGGGTGCAAAATGACACTGGCTTCAAATCCGCTGACGTTTGTGCAAATATTTCTGAAGATTCAGGAGAAGACGTCTCGTGGGCTCTCTATTGCAGCGCCATTTGCATTTGGCTTGGGGATTCTGGCATCAATCTTTGCTGTAATTCTAGGTACGTTTGTGTGATAGAAAACCCAAATTTGCACTAACAAATCTTATAACCTGACAAATCCTGGAAAGTTGATGCAGAGATAAAAGAACAAGTATGGAAATATGCAGTACTCGAGTTCGCACTCGTGTCGGTGGCAATCCACCTCTCTTACATGATGGTGAGCCCACTCGTGCACTCTCTAACAGGATTCGAATATACAGAGTTTTCGATGACAGTTTTCGCATGGGCCAGTTCGAGTCACTGACCTTTTCTGGGTTTTGTTTTCTCGGGCAGTTGAAGGTGGAATCGGTGTACTCCATAATGTTGGGTTCGGTAATCGGTATGGTGTTTGCCATGGGCATCAACACATTGTTCAGGCATTGCACTTCTCCAACTCACGACGACATCTAGGAGACTTGGAGCAGTCCTCTCCTCGTGAGCTAGTTAGATCCATCCACCTTGTAGAAGGAATTTTTGGTGCCAGTTCAGTGGTACCATTAGAGCTTTTGGAAGACAGTATAGAAGAAAGCAAATGTTACAAAGTATTATTTCATTTGTATTCCCTAAGGTGTTCTCTCTATACTATATACCTCACTTCATGAGGGAGCCAATTGCGTTAAGAGTTTGTTGTTTTTTGGTTCCTTTGATGTAAATTAGTGTTTGTAAACAGCCTAAAAGAAGAAAATGAATGTGTTTACTGTTCAGTCAATATCATGTTTTCTGTCATTCCGAACAATAGATTTGGTGCTGCAGGAAACCTTCCGAGCTACTACAAACATCAGGATTGGTTTCAAAAACCATTATTAAGCGCTCGAATAATGTCGACCGAATAGGCAATTTTTGTCTTTGAAGTTTGAACTAGCACAATAGTCATTCTGTCAATGTGTTTTGATATTTCGCCCACAAGGCCACAACATATACTTATCCAACTGTTATCTGTGTTTTTGTTGTTGTTTAAGATGAGTTAGCATGCAGGCTGCAGAATCTAAAGGAAGAACGAACCAGATAGGAAAAAGAATGCCTACCAACCATGATATTAGTGCAAACATCAGTAACAAATTTGTTAAAAATATATAATGACCACTTTGTTAGTTGTATTTATATACCAACATCACTGTTCTTTTCAAATGGAACAGGAACCATAAGATTTAGTGATTTACAACCCTAGGAAAGCAGAAAATAAGAACAGACCTAGGGTCCTACTTGTTCCTCAACACAGGAGTGTAATTGTGGCCATCTTTATTAACCCATATAGTAGACCTGGTTCTCTTCACATTATCCAAAAAGAGCCTATGCCTGTTTGGCAAGCATAAGACAACCAATTAACCCTAATCTCCAGAAAGCATTTCTTACTGGCAAATGGTGCAGAAGAAGAGGGAAGCTAACTAACCTGTCGTATTCTAGTTTCCTCGTAACGATTCCATTCAGGAGCAGCTCTGAACCGTAGACAGCGGCCCCTGGAAGCATACAGCGTCAAACGCGTGTCAGCAATTCGATTGAAATCGTTTGTTTCCCTGCAAGTACGAGAAAACAGGCATAGTAGAAGTACGGTGTACCTTTCTCGAGGAAAGGAATGCAGGCTTCGTAATCTTCATTGCTGGATAGAACCAACAGGTCTTCGATGAGTGTGTCATCCTTCAGAGCAGATCTTCCAACTCTCTCGATCGGCTGAAAACCAATTCGAAAAATACATTTCTTTGAAGACATTTTCCTTTTAGCTTTTCTTATCGGAGACTCTTTTTGTTCCTTGGATTCCATGGCATCGGCAACTTTTAACTGGGTCTTTCTTTTCTTTGACTGCGTTGTGTCAACTTGAATCTCAGAAGGATCACAAGAAGCATGTTGCTTTGAAGAAGCACGCCTTTTAGCTTTTCTCATTAGAGACTGTTCCACAGAATGCTTTTCCTTGGCATCATTACCATCAAAGTCAGGAACTGGGTCCCCGTTCAACAATTCCCTCATGGCTTCAGCAGCTAATTGGGTGCCCAATCCAGCATCGGAAAAATCTGGAGCAACAGTGATGTCTTCACGAGGTCCGGTTAATTTTTTCCTATTAGCCTGGTCATGCAACTCATTCAGAAGATCTTTTCTGGTCTTCTTCAGAATTCTCCTAGTTTTGCTTTCAGCTATCTTGAACTTCTGAAGTACTATTTTGGAATCAGACTGTACAGTCGCCCTATTCTCAACTTCAAAATTCCCTTTTATTTCCCTTCTGTGGGTTTGATCTGCCCTTGGGGGAAGTTGACAACGACCTGACTCCAACGAAATCGTCCTTTCTTCTAATGAAAATATCTCCACCTCCCTCATCTTCCAGTCTGTCATCCCAGTCAAAGATCCCAGCTCTTTCTTGAATGCTTCTTTTGAGGGTTTTCTTGGCCAAACTTAGTGGGCCTTTTGCAGCTGATACACAATTGAATTTTCTCCACCAGTGTATCCCAGATTAACTTCAACATCGAATGAGGATTTGGTCTCCTCAATTAACCTTTCCACAAATGCGAGAGCATCAGCTTGTGATGCATCACCAGGTTCTTGCGAGTCTGCATAACTTAACCCTGCAAACTCCACATTAATAGTGGTTGGTCGTGCATTGTCTTTTGCTCCATCAAGGATGCTACTATTATGACAGAGATCACCATCTTTAGCAACAGAATCAGTAGAGAACAGTCTTCTCACTATACAATAATCAACCTTGGACTTAGTTCCAATCTCCGGTTCCTTCTATTGGACAATGTTTTGTCCTGACTTAGATTCCAAGATTGCTTCATGCCTTCATCACAACCACTTGTTCTCAGAATGCTCTTTCCAGAAGCTAAATGCTCCGAGGAAAGTAGGACAGATTCTGGAAGGAGGATAGATATTCATTAGTAGGAACATGTGGGACTCATGTATAGACAATTTTGAAAGATTATGCTAGAAATATACAGAAAATTTCCTGATTTATCATAAACAGCGCAGAATGCATGCACAAGTCTTCTAGATAGACACAATTTACCGAGATATAAATTAGCCAACTCAACCTATTGGTGTAACAGATATCCGAAGCAACCTTAGACCATTTAAAAACTCACATGCGTCACTTGGTGCAAGCACCTCAGCCAGACTCATTTACAACCCGCGAGAGTGACATGCACAATTAGTTTGCAGCTTATCCTTAACCGATCTTATCCAACATTTCTAGAATGGAAATATGGGAAAGAAGAAAAAATGCAAACCCAAGACATGTAACTTAGGGGAACCGAGCCCATTACAAGACCAAAAGATGCAGTTGTGACTGTGAACCAAGCCTCAAAAAAGATCACAAGCTTCTTCTGGTTGGACAAACTATTTGCTTCATCCACAAACTTCTCCCCCGTCAATTCTTCAAGCTTTCCTCCTCTCCCGGATTCGGAATCAGAGAGCTCGTTCCCCACTTTCCAAAACTGCAGTCGCGTCAGTACCTTCACCATCACTATCGAGAGACACTCGATCACTGAACTCATCATCAATCCTCCTGGTGCATGTACTCCCAAGCAAATCTAGATCAGCATCATCCAGTACTTGTGTTTCATCCCCATAGTTCACAACTTGGGTCTCAAAAACATCTTCAACCAGAAGAGTATCATCAAACGAAACCTTTCTTGTCCCCATATACAAGTCGCCATCATCATAACCACCTTTTCCGCCTGGTAAATCAATTTTTCCCAACACAGGTGAAAACAAAACCCCTTAAAGATAACAAATCAAACCATATAATCACCAACTCCATACACGTATAACTATCTATGTTCATGATCAGGTCCGTCATACCTAGAATCAGATTTGCATTCTCAGCCATTTGTAACTTCCATTTCTACACAACACAAATCCCAATTTTTTCTCCACGAAAAATCCTTCGATTGGAGTGTTCAATCTCCATCGCGAGGAATCGACCAACTCTGGAAAATAGAATTGAAGCTATATAAACTTAATAAAGAGGATAACGTGACCAAAACCATCATCAAGTTCAAAAATTCGAGCGTCGGATCCAAATGAACTGTTCTTTTAACCTAAATCGACAGCTCCACGACGAACAAAACTTCGGGAAGAAGGAATGCCAGAGAGTTATCAGAGATTACCTGATGAGGAAGGCGAACTCCATTGAGAATCTAAACGCTGAGTATCGCCGTCGGGAAAATCGGTGGTCGCGTCGTCCTCCGCTAATCGAACCGCATCGCCGAAACAGTCACCCATGGAAACCATTCCTTCTCCCTCTCAGTTCGCCGTCGAAATCCAAAAGAAGAAAATCAGCGGAAGGGAAGAACTTAGAGGAAGAAGAGCAGCGCCGCGATTACAGGCCAGAAGCAGAACAATTGCCGCGCGGGAAGCGAGCTAGTGGAGTGAGAAAACACAGCTTTCCGGAAGTGGAGTGGTTGGCGCGTTTTTGCCTTTTGGGAGGGAAAATTGAGAAGTGCATTAGGTTAGAAGTTAACTTGATACATTTGCCAATTTCACTCTTGGCCAAGAACAGATTATAAGAATTTAAAGATGTAATAATTATCGTGAAGAGGGCATTTGGTCTAGTGGTATGATTCTCGCTTAGGGTGCGAGAGGTCCCGAGTTCAATTCTCGGAATGCCCCATAAGTTTTCCCCCTCTGTTGAGTTTCTATTTTTCAGAGTTAGCTCTTCTTTTTTGCTGAAAAAACATTATGAGAAATCATGAAGATAAAGAGTACTGCTGGGTGCTTTGCTTACTGAACCTGCCATTCAACATTCATTTTCATTCCTCTTCTTTTTTGCTGAAAAAACATTATGAGAAATCATGAAGATAAAGAGTACTCCCAGGTGTCTTGCTTACTGAACCTGCCATTCAACATTCATTTTCATTCCACCCAACAGCAAAAAGTTTGCTAGAGGCTTTCCAGACTACAAAATAAAGTACACTAGGTCATGGTTGATATCTGCATCTCCATCCCATAATCCTGCTACAGTCACAGATTAGGTCTATAATGAAAAGTGCTAATCATATTTAAGTTTAAAACGAAAATCCTACAATGACCCTAAAACAAAAGAAGGTAGTCTCTTGAGTAGAAACCAACAATTGCCACCATTATTGGGTGACTACATGAAATGCTGTCAACTAAAATAGCGAACTGGCAATGCTGCTATATATCAAGTTCCCAGAACCCTCTCAAGCTGCCACCTTTCTCGTTTGTCAGGAGGAAAGCAGGGATCTGGTGAGAGAACCGAATCAACTCGGACAACTTCACCACAGCAGCTGATCCCTCCTTCTCTGCTTGAGCTCTGAAAACCGAGTTGAAACATTTCACACGCTCCAGATGAAAGACCCTGATCCATTTTCTCAGGGAGCAGCTAGATCTAGCTCAAAAGAGCCCTTCTTGTCACGGATTTTGTTAAAAGTCGTTGAAATCAGAATCGGGAAGAGCAAAAGTCTCAGTGTCTACAGCAGATGCCTGGACTATCTTCTCATCTTCATTCACTAAGCCATCTGGATTCAACTTGTTCTTTTCTCCAGCAACAACCCCTTCAGAAAGGCTCCATATCTTCCTCAAATGTATCCTCTCATACACCATTCCCAACATCCTCTTCAGTAGCACATTTTGCCCTTTTTTCCCCTAGGGATAGTAAGATCTTCATTGTCACTTTTGATTGTCTTCTTTGTATGAAACTTGGTGTCTACTTCGAACGGACCCTACTTGGGTGCTCCTTAAAACTTCCCATATCACCAGCAGCCTTCATTATTGTTTCTTCATTGGTGCTACTGCTGTCAGAATCTCACGGAGGCATTTTATAGTCTTTACAATGCTCATGGTCTAACATACAGATGCGTTTGACGAAAGGGAATTAAAAACAATGAAAGTGATGGTACAGCAACAACATTTCTTCCCTGGAGAACTAAACACACAGAGACCAAATGAAGAACCCATTGATTACTGAAAGCTTTCCATCAATGCCTTCCGTGAGAAAACATAAACTCATAGTACTCACACATCGAGCTTCGATCTCAAACAGAACAGAAATATTAGAAGTGAAACAGAACCCACAACCAAAACCAGAACACAAAAGTGGGAAATGGAAAACGAATAACCACCAGTGCTTCTAACAAAGTTCACCTGACACTTTCTATACGAACAGATTATTCATAATCCGACCCATTCCACCCAATCCCATACAGCGAACCGTCCCTGTCAAAAGGGGCCACAAAGAGAACCCTGAACCCACAACAACCCATAGAACTCGGTGGCTTGTTGAGCTAAACTCGTGAGCTGGCTCGTATAAAGCTCATGAGATGTCACACATTGTGGCTAGAGAGCCAACTCGATTACCTACTTATGGGCGAATCGATATATATCTAATGAATTTAATTCATAAGATTGTTAAATTATATATCTCACCCTATATGAAATTTAACACGCTTAGTATGTGAGCAAATAAATATTATTTTTTATTTTAAAAGAATCTTTATATCACAGATTGCTTCGATATTGTTAAATAACACGATTTGGACTAGTTAAAATTTATTAACTACATAATATGTTGCCAACAAAGTATAATATGAGATGAGTTAATCACATGTATCATACATGACATTCAAAATGAAGTGTCAAATAAAGATTTTAGTAACCAAGCCTATCTCGAGCTCAACTTGACTCAGCTCGTTAATAAATGGCTCGAGCCCGAGCTCAGCTCGTTCATTAACGAGCCAAGCTCAACCTGGGGTAAAACTCGACTCGAATCGGCTCATTTGCAGCCTTAGGCAGGAACCTAAAAGTTAAAAATTTGGTCATAAATTGGTCCATGAAGAAAATCAGTGGAGTTTTTCTATGATCATTGATCGAAGGACTTTTCATTGTCAACATCAACAGTCAACAGATATATATATATACAGGAGTGTGTATCCGACTTTTGCCAACTCAGCTATTGAAAAGCAACCCCTAATTTGCGGAGGGGCATTTCTGACAAATTACACCTAGATTATAATCCTAGCTCAAACACCACAGCAGGGCCAGGACGGAGGCCCTCACATGAGCATTTAAATGGCCCGATTACTGCAAATATGAAAGGGATTTTATTGGCCTGGTTATGTAGGCCTTCACATGAGCATTTTAATGTCCCTGTCATTTAGGCCTGTTACATATGAAAGGGATTGGTGAAATTCTCAATCAGACACCAGCGAAAACAGTTCGCAAATCGCAGTGAACTCCTTGGCACTCTCTCTGTTCACTATTTTTGCATGCACAAAATCCATTCTTTTCGCCTCTGTTAATTCTATTAATTTTTTCTTAACTTCACCGTTCAACAAAATTGTATTTGATTTCGATATCTAATTTCGCATATTTGCCAACCAAATCCTCCCTTTAAGTGTGGACGTTGGCTTTCGGCCTCCAACTTTGATTATGGTTAATTTAACCCCAAAGAATAACCATGGCATTTTAGGTTCAATTATAAATAACATTTTGAAGCCACTTAAAAGTTAAATCGAGAAATAAATAATTTTTGAATATCGAGTTAATTGTAAATATTGATTTGGAAAATGTTGAGAAATATATATATTGAAATGTACAATAGAGGTTATGTAATTCACCACCAAATTAAAAAGGCTGATAGAAGTTGTATGTTGCATTGGATGAAAGTTGTCGCAATATTTTATTAAAAAATCGGAGTGTTCTTTCCCCCCCCCCCCGGTGAATAGTGTTCGAATGATATGGATAGTGGGCAATTTTTTTTTTTCAGATCCTATGCCAAAACATATGAAGCATACATTAGTGGTAGGATAAATGAATGGAATTTCCGACACAAGCATACCTTGGATGTAATAAATAGTTGAGCCCTTTAGCTTAGAAAATATATTTAAGCTTTACATCAATAGCTAATTATTGTTGGCTATTAGTTATGTGTCAATATAAACCTATAATTAAGTCACAATAATTCGACAATCGAGGAGTAGGCATCAACACTGAATGAATCAGGGGGGCTAACATTCTTCCAAGTAAATGTGGTGATCTTTATATAAATACGACCACTACAAATATGCAACAGTTGAGATTATGGATCACATTTACAGTGACTCTTATACATACATAAATGCAAGCAACATGTTCTAATGCTCTGTAAGAGTATGGAACTTGGAAGCTAGCATAAAGAATGGTTCACAGTTGCACCGAGATATTATCAGGGTTATATATATAGGAATAGAGAAGTGGTATATGATTTATTATTGAAGCTCATCCAACAATTCAACATTATTGATAACAAAAATAAACAAAGCAGCAAGAAAAAATTTATCACCCAAGGGTTGCTTACAAGCTACAAGGAGCTCAGTCAGCGATGCTGTGATGAGTAGGAACAATTGCACTCCAATAGGTGGAAAAAAGGTCATGATAGCATTGTTTAAAAACTCAATAGGTGGCCAAAGGTCAAAATATTCCTATGGAGACTAGCTCACGAAATTCTTCCAATAGGAAAGAACATCGAGCTGAGAAAGAAAGAGGCGACAGTGGAATGCCCTTTCTGCAATCTGGAGGAAACCCAGAATCATATATTGAGGGAATGTCAGTGGGCAATTCACATTTGGATATCGTCCATGTTCAGACCACTATTAGAGCTAGAACCTAACCTATTATCTAGCAGTTGGCTATGTGCAGTAATGGATCGAACGAAGGATGAAATGCTAGAGAAACTAAGCATCATTTTGTGGTTGATCTGGAATGAATGAAATAATCATACGTTCAATAAGAAAAAAGCGAAGGAATGGGAAATCATTCGTCATGCCCTAGACTATTGGGAAGAGTTTAAATCGCACCACACTTTGGAGAAGGAGGAAAGATCGGAGTGGAAGAATACATGGGAAAAACCTCACGGACCGGTAATGAACCGACACATACCATAGTCCATTTGGCATGTATCTGGGACCAAACAGAATTCTGAACCATAAGGCCTCCTATTGCTATCCTTTCTTCTTTGGTGAAGGATGACATGATTTATGAATAAAATTACAGGTTTCTATATAAAAAAAAAAAACCCAATAGCTTTTTGCTTTACATTGTCGAAGGGCCAAACAGAAGTTACATTAACTAGGTTGTAACAAAGGGGAATAGGCAGATGGATCTTATGACATAACCTTTCAACCACAAATTAAGGTTGCCACTAACACCATTGAAAATACAATATTGTGAAAAGAAAAAGAGAATTCACAACTATTTACTACAAACAAACGGGCTAAAAGGACACCAAAGCGGGCCATAAATGGAATAACCACACGTCCACACCCGACCAACCGGCCGGGCAAAGTGCTAGTTATTGTTTGTTACACAGAGGGCACTGAACCATAGTCCAAAAAATCGTACTGGAAATCGTATCGGAAAAGTAAGCAATACGTATGCTATGGCAAAAACGTGGTTTAATCGTAGTTCAACCGTTAGTATCGTTAAGTATCGTCTATTGGTTTAGCCTCTAATACTGGTATTTTGGAATTGAATCACCAATATGGTACGATTTCATTAACAGTGCACTAAACTAAAAAATAGAAACTAATGGCATGGGATTTGTCATTTGTCATCTAATTTCAATTAATGAAACTTTTTGGCGAATATAGGAGGGAATCACACCGAAAAATGGAAAGGAAAAGGACGCAAAGGAGGTAAAATGGAAAGAGGACAATGAGGGAAGATTTTTGGCGGGCAAAAATTTCCAATGAGTAAAATTGGCGGGTGAAATTTCCACGTGATGCCAAACAGACGTCACTAGGGCTGTCAGTCGGTCGGTTTCGGTTTAACCGAAAACCGAATTCTCGGTTATCGGTTAAACCGAACCACCCCTCTCTGTTGCCGACCACCGACCGTGAGAGACATTACGGCTAGCCGACCACCGACCGGTCGGTTATCGGTTTTGACTCGGTTAGCCGCCCGCCCGAAAAAGCACTCTCTTCTCACCAAAAAAAATCATTAAAATTATTTAAAAAAAAACACAAAAAACCCCCACCACTCAAACCTTATCACCTTCCTCCTCTCTCCTTCCTCTCTCCATTCAATCCCCCACCAGATCAGGCCACCATTTTCGTCCAAAAAAAGGACCAAGCCACCACAACACTTTTTTCTTCTTCACCTTCTGCCATCGCCAAACCACCACAACACTTTTTTCTTCTTCACCTTCTGCCATCGCCAAACCACACCAACACTTCTCTCTTCGCCACCATAACAATTCTCTCTTCTTCACCTTCTGATTTTTTTTTTTGTAACTCGGAATAAGGGGAGTTGGAGGCGGACGTCGAGCCGACGCGGTTGGCGATTTGAGGAAGAGAAGCAGGGGAGAGCGCACACGAACGGCGTAGCGGAGGGCTGGGGTCGTCGCCGTGGTCGGAGAGTGGAGATGCAGAGGTACGGCGCGGCGCAGCGCTTATCGCGATGGGAAGTAGGCGGAGGGCGAGGTGCAGGGACGGCGGCAGAGGCGAGGTGGACGGCGACAGTGATGCGGCGGCGAGGTGAGGTGGACGGCGGCGGCGAGGTGGACAGAGGTGCGGCGGCGGCGAGGTGGACGAAGGGGTGAGAGTTTGGTTTTAGATCTAGGGTTTTGGGGAAGGTTAGGTGAGTGGAGGTGGAGATAAATGGACAGATTTTGGGATGGTTAGGTGGGTCTCGGTTGGGGTCGGTTAATCGGATAACCGCGGTTAATCACCGTCGGTTACTCGGTCAACCGACTCCTTCCTTTTCCCAGCCGACCACCGATCGCCAAGGTAACCGGTCGGTTTTCGGTTAGCTTGTAACCGGCCGGTTTTCGGTTGTAACCGACGGTTACCCGCTAACCGGCAACCGAAATGCCAGCCCTAGACGTCACATATGACATGAAATCTTACTATGTATCATGGGTGTTCAAAAACAACTTCTTGCCACATAAGTACTTGGAGATTTCACAAATTGTCAAGGTGGACAATTTTTGTACAAGCAAAAAAATTAATTAATGAGCTATTTATAGAGTTATCTCTCTTCTTTTAATGATATATCACATTTAGTTAAACAAAAAATATCTTATTAAACTTGGTCAAGTAAATTTTCTACTGTTTTTTACTGAAACTAAATAATAAGTTATATGTTATTGAAAATTTTAAACAAACACACACATAAACAATAATATTTTAGAAATCAATCTACTTTCAAAAATGAACTATCTTATTTTTATATTTTTGGCTATTAAACACTCTCTTATTTAGAGATGGCAACCAAACCCATGGTCGCAGGTACCCAACCGTGTTCGACCCAGTCAATACGGGGAATCTCCGCATTGATTGGGAATGGGGAAAACCCGCAAAATTTTTGATGGAGATGGGCGGATATGCTTTTGAAATCTCCATCCCCATACCCAAACCCGCCCCACCGAGGATATTATGTTATATGCAGAAAATATAACATCCACTTATGTAATTGATGGCAACCAAACCGTAATTTCATCCACTTATGTATCAGTTCCATAAGTTTGGGCAGGTAGTACCCATATTTTTTACATCTTTTTTATGGCGAGTAGCTGATGGGGCGGGTATTACCCATGGCCATGGGTATCTGAAAATCGCGGGTATGGAGATGAGTTTGTAAAACCTTCCATCGTATGGGTATGGGGCGGGTATGAGTTTAGGTATTTCAAAATGGGGATGGTGATGGTTTAGGCTAACCCACCCCATTGCCATCCCCCCTCTTATTTCTAATTAATATATCTATAAAATAAAATAAGTATTATATAGGAAAAGGTCTGGATAGAAACTTGATGATGTACACGTATTATATGGCACGTGAGTGTTAGAGAAATCTTTGTTGACGATGTACGATAAACATTATGTTTCATCAACCACTGACCTAGCATTAATCAAACATGGGTTGACACTTTTCGTTTAATGGTTGAATGTCTTCTACATTAAAGGCCTTTATAGTTAGAAGACTCTAAACCGAGCTATTAGGTTAAAAATGAAGAATCTTTATAAGCATGAGATCAACAAGGCAATTATAATAAGTCATTTGGTTGCATGGTTGTGAGTATGCGACTCCATATCAAATTTTGGCAATAAAAAAAGATTTTACCATATCAAAATGTCAAAACAAAAATGTAAGGAGTATGGCGTGTGTCAAGTTTCACTTGGGATAAACACATTTTATCCAATAATCAAGTATTTCTATCCAATAATCTGGACTCTTAATAATTGTTTGAGAGTTTGTCATAACTCGAGAATCACGAATTGTTATATGTTTTATAATATTAGAAATTTGAGTGGGCTGGTTGACAAACTTCTGTATGTATTCTAAATGTGACGTGATAAACCCTTAAAATATGATTTATGATTGGAGAATCGAAACCTATGAACATCATAGATGGGTGTGCTAAATATTGAGAATTTTTAATATGAACATATAGCATACTCACTTATGAAGTGTTAGCATAAAAAAGTTAGAAGATTAATTTTTTTTAAACATATAGATAAATTAATTTCTATAAATGATGAAATGAAATTTTCCGGCCAACGGGCCGGGTAAAAAACTAGTATCTAATGTATGGGAATAGTCCGCACTTTGTAACCAGCTAGTTACCATTCGGTGCTAGAAGTTTTTTTAATACAACCAAAAACTTAAATTTCCAAGTTACAACTCTGGCACTGAAATCTCCATATACTTTTTTGGGAGAACTAGACACGCTTTCCATATCCGCATGTGCTTGGGGATGCCATTTGATCTGTTTTCTTCATTATCCCCTCTCGAGGATTCGCCAGCTGCCCCACCTATTGTAGTGGTTGAAAGATAGGAATGTTTCTTGTCGAAATTGTTAGATTGAAAATTGTTTCATTCACTCCTCGTACCTTATTTGGGCCATCCCAACAGGCCTCTACAAAAAGCGAAGGAAAGTAAAGAGAAGAGGTGGTAGCTGTCCATGCAAGGAAGTGACAGAAGCTATTGCCGCAAGTCTTCTGTGGAGGAGGGAAGCCAGGGAGTAGCACTAGTTGATTGAAAGGACACCACCTCACCAAATGCCCTTCCTGGGGTTGGGGCAAGACAACAATGAGTAATTCGCTCCAGGACTCCACTCCCTCGAGAGCAGGATTCCGGCCACAACTTACCTCTATCCATTGGAGGCGGCAGAAACGATGCCGGCTCTTCGAAGCCGACTGGCACTTGCTTCTATCGCTCCTTTATTTTTTCTTTACTAGCTCCATACTCCAATCGAAACACTAGCTATAATACTGAACTGAATTACGTACCGAACAACGGGGATTTACTTTCAAAGATGCATGAATTAATTGGTAAAACACTCTTCAGTTAGTTCCCGAAAATGAAGTGGGAAGGAAGGGGAGAATAATCTTCTTTGATTGTATCAATTCCGTAGGAAAAAAAAGGGTAAATGACACATTTGGTCACTGAGATTATTAGATTATGTCATGTTTAGTCACTAGAAAAAATTAATATCAATTTTGATCACTCGAATTACCGAAACTCGTCAGATTTAGTCACTCTCCCGTCAGTTTCCGTCCAACTCCATTAATGTAGTTGGACGGAAACTTTTGGGAGAGTGACTAAATGTGACATGTTTCAGTAATCCGAGTGACTAAATGTGACATTTTTCAATAATTCGAGTGACCGAAGTTGGACAGAAGCTACAGAAGAGTGACCAAATGTGACCTGTTTCAGTAATTCGAGTGACCAAAATTGATATTAAATTTTTCTAGTGACTAAATATGACACGATTTAGTAATCTCAGTGACCAAATGTGTCATTTACCCAAAAAAAAAGGACTTCCTTGCGAATGTCGATACTTAGACAATGGTTCATTGGTTCTACGAAAGAGTTCTTTAGGAGCTGCCAAAGACCCGAAAAAAGTTAAGTCAGAAAGCTAAGGCATAGACTTTCTGCACGCATTCTGAATAATTTTAACTCATCCTCCCAGTCGTTTCAAGTGGTTTTATTTACCTGGTAATCCAGTGAACCTCTCAAACTGGTCGTAGGCTTGCCCAATGAACATCTCCAGACCTGAATTAGTATGTAAAATCACCTTTAATAATAAAATGGTCATATGAACAGTAATTAGGTGACGAGAGCAATCCATTTTCAACGCATACTTGGACCCAAACAAAAGGCTATTATCAATTAAAGCACCTGTCAATAATAGGATAACTTAGCAGGATGATTACTTAGAAGACTACTAGTATTCAGCGAGCAGTACAACTTTGATTACAATACCAACTGTGTATATCGACTAAGCACTCGCTCTCATCTGAGCTGTGAGTTGCTACATTAACCTGGAAAAAAAAAACATAAACTACTTCTGCACATAACTTACCATACAGAAACCTCATGTGATTCATCCATCCACCCAAAAGGATCCGGCCCCAAAAGGCCATAATTCGTCTTCCTCAAGTGACTGATTCCTGTTCTGTCAGTTCTGCAGACTCGGGAAATGAAACTTCTTCAGAAGAAACGCTGGTCTTCTCATCGATCACCATTGGATCCTTGGACTCGGGGTCAGCCTGTGTGGCCACTAACGCATCGTTACCCCCCTTTTCATTGGTTGCCTTCTCCGAAGTCTCACCACGAGGACTCTTAGAAGTTGAGTCATCAGTCTTCCCCTTCTCCACTGCCACTTCATTACTGTCTTCATTTCCAAGTTTCTCCAATTCCTCTGCGGGCTTCTCACCATGAGGACTCTTTGAAGATGAGTCAACAATCTTTCCCTTCTCCAATACCAAATCATTACTGTTATCTTTTCTAGGTTCCTCCACTTCCTCTGCCGGCGTCTCGCTGTGAGGACTCTTGGATGGTGAGTTATCAATCTTTGCCTTCTCCACTACCACATCATTACTATCGTCATTTCCAGGTTCCTCCAGTTCCTCTGCCGGCATCTCACCGCGAGGACTCTCGGACGATGAGTCATCAATCTTTGCCTTCTCCACTACCACATCATTACTGTTATCATTTTTAGGTTCCTCCAGTTTTTCTGTCGGGTTCTCACCGTGAGGACTCTTGGACGGTGAGTCATCAATCTTTGCCTTCTCCACTACCGCATCATTACTGTCGTCATTTCTAGGTTCCTCTGCCGGCTTCTCACCATGAGGACTCTTGGACGGTGAATCATCAATCTCTGCCTTCTCGACTACCGCATCATTACTGTCGTCATTTATAGGTTCCTCCAGTTCCTCTGCTGGCTTCCCACCATGAGGACTCTTAGACGATGAGTCATCAATCTTTCCCTCCTCCACTACCACATCATTACTGTCGTCATTTATAGGCTCCTTCAGTTCCTCTACTGGATTCTCACCACGAGGACTCTGAGAAGGTGAGTCATCAATCTTTCCCTCCTCCACTACCACATCACTACTGTCGTCATCTCTAGGTTCCTGCAGTTCCTCTACCAGCTTCTCACCTTGACTCTTAGAAGGTAAGTCATCAATCTTTCCCTTCTCTACCACATCATTACTGTCGTCATTTCTAGGTTCCCCTGCAGGCTTCTCACCATGAGGACTCTTAGAAGATGAGTCATAAATTTCTCCCTTTTCCTCTACCACGTCATTACTGTCATCATTTCTAGGCTCCTCCAGTTCCTCTGTCGGCATCTCACCATGAGAAATCTTAGAGGATGAGTCATCAATCTTTCCCTCCACCACTGGATCCTTAGAGCCAGGGTCATCAGCCGAGGCCACTACCATATCGTTACCACCCTCTTCATTTCTGGGCTCCTCCAGTTTCTCTGCTGACTTCTCACCATGAGGACTCGCCCAAGACGAGTCATCAATCTTCCCCTCCTCTGACACTGTATTCGTAGAGTCAGGGTTATCCACCACCAGATCATTACCACCATCTTCATTTCTAGGTTCTTTCAGTTTCTCTGCCAACTTCTCACCATGTGGACTGTTAGAAGATGAGTTGTCAATCTTTCCCTCCTCCATCAACGGATCCTTAGAGTACATGTCATCAACCGTGACCAACGGTAAATCATTACCACCCTCCTCATTTGTCCGCTCCGCCACCGACTTCTCACCATGAGGACTCTTAGAATATGAGTCAGGGTCACCGGCCGAGGCCACTACCATACCATTACCACACTCTTCATTTCTGGGCTCCTCCAGTTTTTCTGCTGACTTCTCACCATGAGGACTCACACAAGATGAACCATCAATCTTCCCGTCATCCACCGTGGACACCACCAGATCATTACCACCCTCTTCATTTATAGGCTCCTCCATTTTCTCTGCCAACTTCTCACCATGAGGACTGGTAGAAGATGAGTCATCAATCTTTCCCTCCTCCATCAGCGGATCCTTAGAGTCCAGGTCATCAGCCGTGACCAAAAGTAAATCATTACCACCCTCTTCATTTGTCGGCTCCGCCACCGACTTCTCACCATGAAGATTCTTAGAAGATGAATCATCAATATTTTCCTCCATCACTGTATCCTTAGAGTTGGGGTAATCAAACATGGCCACTACCACATCAGCACCCTCCTCATTTCTAAGGTCCTCCAATTTCTCCATCGACTTCTCACCATGACGACTCTCATCAATACTTTCCTCCACTGGATCCTCAGAGTCGGGGTCATCAGGCATGGCCTTTACCACATCATTACCACCCTCATTTCTAGGTTCCTCTAGTTCCTCTGCCAGCCTCTCATCACGAGGACTCTTAGATGATGAGGCATCAATATTTTCCTCCTCCACTGGATCCTTAGAATCAGGGTCATCAGGAGAGACCATTACCACATCATTACCATCCTCATTTCTAGGTTCCTCCAGTCCCTCTGCCAGCCTCTCACCAAGAAGACTCTTGGGAGATGAGTCATCAATCTTTCCCTCCATCATCACTGGATCATTAGAGTCAGGTTCATTAGGAATGGCTACTACCACATCATTACCACTCTCATCATTTCTAGTTTCCTCCAGTTCTGGTGCCAACTTCTCACCACAAGGGCTCTTAGAAGATGAGTCATCAATCTTTCCTTCCTCCACCAATGGTGAAGGTGAACTTGTCTCCTTTGCAGCTGTGAGGGCAATCACATTACTCTCCACTTCGGTCATCCGTTCATCTTCCGTAGAATTAGGTCCCTGTAGTCCCTCTTCTGCTGCCAAGTTGCTATCTACATTCTTCTCAGAAGGCAAACTTTCTGTATCCAATTCATCTTCTTTAGAATTAGGTCTATGTAGTCCCTCCTCCGCGGTTAAGTTGCTATCAGCATTTGTTTCAGGAGACGAACTTTTTGTATCCAATCCACCTTCTGAAGAATTAGGCCCCTGTAGTCCCTCCTCCGTTACGGTGCTACCTACATTCTTCTCAGGAGCCGGACTTTTTGTGTCCAAACCTTGCACTCCTATCAGGGATAAATAAGAAGCTGGGTTAGTTCACGTACAATCAAGCTCAAGACTATCCTAGATAAATGCCAGACACTTACCTGTTTCAGATAGGGTTCTTATGCAATCTTCTCTAGAGTTGCTGCTATGTAGATGTCTCTCAGGTGAATGAGTACCTTCCTTGGGTACAGAGGAAGAGGTTGCTAAGGTTTCTTCTCCCAATGCTACTCGTTTATAAACTTCACACTCTGATTCTTTCAACTCTCTAGATGAAGGAAGGTCGTGTCTCTCAGGTGAAAGAATTCCTTCCTTAGACCCGGAGGGAGAGGCTGCCATGGTTTCTTCTCCCAGTGCTACTTCATCATTAATTTTACACTCTGATTCTTTCAACTCTCTAGATGAAGGAAGTTCATCAGAGAAACTCCTACCAGTTCCAGAGACACCAGCTTCAAAATCTTTGTTAGCATCAGAGCCGAGCACTTCTTCTGACATGACTGATTCTTTTGACTCTCTAGATGAAGGAAGGCCATCTGAAACACTCCTACCAGTTAAAGAGACACCAACTTCACAATCTTTGTTCGCGTCAGAGCCTTGTACTTCTTCTGACACAAATGACTCTTTTGACTCTTTAGATAAATGGTAATCATCAGAGACATTCCTAGCAGTTCCAGAGTCACCAACTTCACAATCTTTGTTCGCATCAGAGCCTTGCACATCTTCCGAAATAACTGAATCCTTTGACTTACTAGATGAAGATCGGTCATGTGAGACACACCTACCAGTTCCAGAGAAACCAATTCCACGATCTTTGTTAGTGTCAGAGCCTTGCACGTCTTCCGACACTACTGACCTTTCTACCAGACTCTCCGCCGATTGTTGATGATGCCTCTCATCTCGAGAGCTTTTTAACTCCTGCTCCTTGGCAAATGCATCTTCTGGTAAAGAGAGCTGTTAAATTGGTCAAAATAAAAGGTCAAGCAAGTTTAGTGAGGGAAATTAATATCATAAAGTGGCTGTCAAGTGCACGAACAACAAAATCAAACATGAAATATGGAAAAGTAATTAGACAGTGGGCAATCAAGACAATCAACAATCAACCTACAACCTTTATAACAAAACGAGACTAAGGGGTTCCAAGGAAACAAAAGCTGAGGCAAATTGAATCACTCATTCAACAAATACCAACCTGTTCTGAAGGATCTGCAACTCTTGGCTGAAGCTGATTTCCAACATGATCTTCTGAACTTAGCTCAGTGTTGGTTGTTTCAGAAGTAAAATCATCAGGCAATCTACTGTCAACTTGTGACTGCAACTCACTTGGACCACAATGCTTCTTTACATTAGCAGATTCATAAAACACGGTCTCCTCGGCTGATATCTGTTGTTCTTCCACATTGAACACCGGGGCAGGTTCACTCTCCGGGTTTCCAGTTTCTTGATCCAGTTGGATGCTGCCGCTATTATCTTCAGGTTGAGAAACTGTATCATCGAACTTAGTAGCACTGGTATTAGCCTCGCTGCCATGCTTCTCAATTAATATAGTAGCTTCAACCTGAGACTCTGGAAACGACTTTACAGAAGTTTCTGTCTTGTCTTCTGAATTCTTCTCGGGATGCTCTGCAGTGCCATGAGCTCCGCTAGGTTCTATGGAGGCATCAGGAGGAGACTCAGGAGGCCGCATGAAGCTTACATTAACAACATCAACAGAATCATATGAAATGCGAGGCCTCTTAGCACCTTGAGTTTGTACAGGTGAACCAACCTTCTTGGTAGATGCACGTTCAACAGTACTACTCGATATAACCCTGGAAGATACGTGTCTCCCAACACCTTGAGATTGTCCAACTGAAACAACCCTACTGCTGGATGCATCTATACCAAGAACAATGGTATTTGTCTTACTTCTGGAAGTGTCTTTATCAACACCTGCAGATTCTAGAGATGAATCGACCTTGGTCTCAACTTTGCAAGAGTCATTATTAGTCACAGAATCAGCATCCACAGCAGGCAGATTCCTCTTATCCACCTTGAAACCTACTTCAGATACAGACTGGACAAATTTGTCAAGGGAGATTCCTTCAGCAGGAATGACTTCTTGCGAGGAAGACACAGATCCATGAATTTTATCCCCAGAGCTTTGGCCTTCGGTGACTGGTGAAGGTTTCATACAAGATACAGGTGTGCCAGCGCTTTTACATTCACTTTTAGAAGAGTCACTACTCTTACCCTTAGATGAGCAAGACTCAGAGAAGATCTCCTTCATCACACGTGCAACATCAGTCACATCTGCAGTCTGAATCCGGCCTAAAGATGTATTTTCCCTTTGTTTAGAGTCTTGACAAACAAAAGCATTAGCCACCTGGGTCTCCTGGAAGGATAATCAAACAAACATACAGCACGATGAACTTTTGAGCAGAAGCTAGAACGTTCAAGGTTTTATGAGCTTACCTACAATAAGGACTGAAGAGTTACACATACCTGTACAGCAAGTGTGATCTCCTTAGCTTCGGTCCCTTGTCTGTTCCTCAGGGACATGGTCTTAACTCCCAATGAATCAGCAGGATGAGGAGCTGTAGGTTTTCTTCCCCTTCGCCTGGGGGCGTCCGTTCTGCCTGCCGCCTTTCTGCCTCTGCCTCTACCTCTACCTCGACCTGCTTGAGGTGGGTCAGGTTGAAAGACTGAGCCTACAGAAGAAAGAGCTGGGGTTGGCTGAGAGACAAAGGCACTTTTCACGACCAACTCTGGTATAGTCTGACCAATTTCTACACCAGAGCCATGCTGTGATTCACATGAAGGACCAACAACTGCAGACTCTTTACCTCCCGCGCTTGTATTTTGAGCTCTATCAATGAAAGCCCTGCTGGGTGTATGTACACCACCTTCCTTTCTGAAGGGGTCACCTGATTTTGATGTAGAACTACTTTCAACAGGAAGCTCCTTAATATTGGTGGCTGCATGAAACACGGTAGCAGTTTGATCTCTCACAGGAGAAGAACCTGCATAAACACTTTGTTTTAGTATCAATTTGTCAATTCCATAGTTATTGTTCACGAAACTCAGCATGCAAACCAAGTCTCATAAGGGGCAAATAGTTTTTCATCTATCTAGCAATAGATGTAGGAGCATTATGTATGGTGGTTGATAAGCTGGTTGGCTTACCCTGTTGGGTCACTTCACCTGAATGTTGGCTTAGCATAGATCTAGTAGCAGCGTTGTGCATGGTGGCCGAGCTTGTTGGTTCATCCTGTTGGCTCACTTCACCTGAATGTTGGCTTGACACCTGAGCTGGAATAGTTACTTCGGGTGTTTGGCCCAGGTCACCTTTTGTTGATTCATTGGAATCATTACCTTGATCATTTCCAGCTACTGCAGCTTTGCCTCCCAAAGTGTCTACTACAACTGGAACAGCAGGTGGAACTTGAACTGAAGGTGGTAGGCTCATATGTGAAATCTGAGCGGCTGAAATGACTGGAACATCAGGCGGAACTTTAACTGAAGGTTTCCTTCCTCTGCGTCGAGGAATTCCAGTCCCACTTTGAGCCTTTGGACTCTGTTCTTTGATCCGAGTGGAAGCAGAAGGGATAGATAAAGATGTCGCAGCAGGAGGGACTGGACCGGTATCTACAGTAGTCTGTGAACCAGACTGATCGGGTGCTGCACTGCTCACTTGAACAGGTGCAATAACTGGTGCTATACCAGGATATCCAGAAGCTGTGACGCCACTGGCATTGATTACAGGATTGTTGGAGACATTCTGCGAAGCTTCACCAATAACGGGAGCATGAGATGCAATGCTCTCAGGAGTAGCTGACACAAATCCCATTTTCCTTCCCCTACCGCGTGGTGTATATCCACCACGTTGAGACTTACGGCCGCGGCCCCTTGATGCCATTGGTACTGAAGGAGAAACCAGAGAAGGTTGTGAACTCTGCCCAGAAGTTACAGGAATAGTTGGTTGGAGTGTGGAAGCAGTGCCCGTGTCAGCTTGAGGGGCAATTGTACCAACACTGACCAAATTTGGTGCAGGAGAGGGATTAGGATCTAATGTACTAGAAGAACTACCATCAACTCCTGTCTGTAACCCCATATCTACTTTGACAAGTCCAGCAGGAGTTGGCACTGACAGCTCTGGCGGAGTTACATTTGATCTTTTTGGCCTTCCCCGTCCTCTTTTAGATGGAGTTATTGTTACCTCCCTAGTCGGTGGTGGAAGTACATGCTGCAACAACTCTGGTTCAGTAGGTGCAGCAGTAGGTTCTGGACTAGCAATGACCGAGACAGAAACACTGGCATCTTTTGGGAGGTTCATCTCGACTTGTTCCTCTTTTGGTTTTGGGGAATCAGGATTGTCAGCCTGACACAGCTTTTCAAACTCCTCTTCAGTCCATTGTTCTTCATATGACCGCACCTAAACAGAACGACTTAAATAACTTAACAAGGCGCCTCTTAATTAAGGAGCCAACAGATCATTAAGAGACAGCAAAAACAAAATTGAAGTTGGGTAACAGACCTCTCTTGCCCGCTTGCCCCTTCCATAGTGCTGAAAATCAAGACCCTGTGACTGACCTTTCCACTTTGTCCCGATACTAGGTGCCTCATCATCTTTTGGCACATCATATAGCTTTATTTTTTCAAAGAATGACGTCAGGTCGTCATCTGAAACCAGGCGAGAAGGCATGGGAGGTAATGGTTCAGGAACATCTGTTCCCTGTCCGGCTAGTAACTTCTTCCATATTTCCTGCAGGTATGTGAAATCGAGTAAGTCTAGCCACCATAAAGTATCAAGCAAGAACTGCAAACTTCAGCATCATACCGTCTCTTGTTCCCGCCGTTGTTTGTCAATCGATTCAAATATATCAATTTCAGACTCACTGCAGGCAAAGGTTCGCAATCAGTAATTTTTGGTACAGACAAAGTCCAAGGAGATAATCAAACAAGATGAACTAAGGCATAAAGGCTGCCTTCACACCAAGGTACTAAGACATGGCACACTAACAAGCAATAACAAAGTAACCTATGATATGTGTGCAGAATAAACATTAAAGTTCATTAGTCCATGCTCACAGTATATAACTTAATAAATTTAATCATTCAAATCATGGTTTTGTTTTAAGGAAAATCGGCTAGGTCACTTCTTTTTTTCTGCACACGGAATTACACAGCTCCATGGCTTTCAATTAATTTTCAACTTTTCCATTCACCTTAACACAATAATGAAAAGCACTTAACTGACTCATCGAACCAAAGCGAAGACAAAAGCAAACAAAACAAGAAACAAACACATGGCTTCCGGTGCCTTTACTTAAGGCCAGCCGAAGAGAAGCTTCAGCTAAAGGGATGGCTTTAACAGCCATGCCTCCAATCCTGTGACAGATGAAAACAAACTGTAAGCAATAAATACCTGCGTGCTAAGATATCATTCAAAGCATCATCATCCAAGACAGGGGCAGCTTCTTCTTTCTTTGACTCACGCAGGAGGGCCTCCAAATACTCTCTACGATCTTCAGCACTGTGCAACATAAAAGTTAATTAAGCAATGGAAATGTACCTAAGTTAAACCACCAGGAATTTCTATTGCAAGATTCTATGGAGAAACAGTTAAAATGACGCATTCTAACTCACCTTGTATTGTTGTCAAAGAAACCAGCTGTAATACTCTGGTTAGCAACTCCCAGTTTATGCTCAGCAGCAGCTCTGACTTGTTCTTCAACAGTTTTCACCTTAAGACATGAAAATAATAAAATGAGGGAACTAATCAAAACCCAATAATGCTTTAGGCCGACATTTAGATACAAAAGCCACAGTTTTGCTTGGGGAGGTAGCGTCATACTGTTTCAAATCTAAGAACAAGCACATCCCTCTTCTGGCCAATCCTGTGAGCCCTAGCTTGTGCTTGAAGATCCACCTAATAATACAAACAGAACAAGGTATTAAGAAAGTGGGAGTTATAAAAGCACTAGCATGCTCCAGATTCAAAGTCTAGTTCTCTTCAAAACCTGAGGATTCCAGTCCGTGTCAAATATGATGACAGTGTCTGCAGCCTGAAGATTCACTCCAACACCACCAGCCCGGATGCTGACAATGTAAATTAAATGTTAGTTCTTCGACACCACAAACTATCAGTTTTAAAGCCAAATCCCTGACCAGGAAGCAGGAATGAGGTAAAATGCTCACAGAAGAAAGATTTTGAGGCAACAAAAAGTCAGCTCATAAGCTAGTCAAAATTCATTGTTTTACAAACCAGCCCCAAAGAAGTAACCAACACCAAGCATATTTATTGCTTGCTCTTGGATGCAACAGATCGTCATGCTATATCTTTTCTTCATAGATGATGCTGCGTCCAAGATTTGAACCTAGTATGGGTTTCTTACATCTTATAGTTGAACTAAATTGGGCCAAAATAAACATTAAAAGCTATAACGCGCGAGAGGTGGTGATCACACGAAAACCAGATTTGCAGTTTCCAGTGTTCAAGAAGACGCGATTAATCTCTCGCCTAGGCACGATTAATATCTGGGCAGGAGAAAATCGTCCCGCCTAGCCTTGGGCGATTGATCTAGGCACCTAGGCACTCGGCGGCGTGTTTTCACTCTGGTGGGCGACGCCCAGAACAATTAATAAAGGGGGAAAGTGTAGACTTTTTGTGAAAATCCTAAACCCTATTCTTTTTCTCATTTCTATTCAACCAGCCGCTCCCCCTCATAAACCAGCAGTGAGATCCCTCCTCATTGTTGGCGACTTGGGATGTTTGGGATTGTGGAAATGGGTTGTATGTGAATATGAATGGATGAATAATAAATATAGCGACTTGGGTTTTTGTGGAATATGGCTTATCTATCATTTTTTTTTTTTCAACGTTTAATCTCGCGTAGGAAACGATTAATCGGCCTGGGCGCTGGGCGGTACCTCCTCGCCTAGATAGCGCCTAGCGTCTTCTTGAACATTGGCAGTTTCACCAGAAGAGTGAATCTACTCCAACGCTAACAAAAATATTATCCAGAGGTATGAACATATGGTCCCTCATTTACCTGAGCAGAAAGATGAAAAAGGGAGAACTTTGTTTGTTGAACATATCAATAAGTGCACCACGGTCGCCACCAGAGGTATGACCATCCAGTCGAAGGTATCGGTACTGTTTTGCGGTGAGATACTCTTCCATAATATCAAGAAGCCTTGTCATTGTTGAAAAGAAAAGTACCTGAAAATTGCCAGAACCACAACTACAAATTAATATGATGTATAATAAATCAATTTACTTTGCCACGCCCCACAAATGAGAAAGGTGCATAGAAAAGTATAGAACTGACAAATATAAATGAAAGACAAACAACCAATTAACAAAGTATACATCGCCAGCATGCTAAAAAAGAATTATCTCATAAATAAAAGGCGTGTTTGTTTTAATTTGAATAAATAAACTTTAAAAGCTCAAAGGATATATTTTCTTCATCTAACTTTAACATCTAAAAGCTTACTCACTACAAACATCCATTTCCAACTTTGTTCCTCGAAAATTCCTAAAATTGTAGCCATACTAGTCAATTACTATTAGTAACTATGTATAAAAGGCAAGTCTCAACCCCAAAAGAGTTAGCAGAAGGACATGTGTCCAAACTACCTAAAATACCACAATTATCTGCTTTTTAGCAGGAGGACATGTTACTCTGCTTCTTAGTTGTCTCTTCATCCATGCACAGCTATGCCGTGATATTTTCTATATATTTCTTTTACAGGTATAGTCTTTTTATTTTCCAGACACAATTAGAATTTTCTTTCTCCACGACCGTAAAAAAAAATTGACCCGACAATTAAAATTTTCTTTTTCTTCTCATCGGATTTCTATCCTAATAATATCCCTCAATACGCAATGTTACCAGGCAGCAACATACGAGTAACTAAAAAAGTCATAATTATCCTAGCAAAAACTAAAATAAACACACTCAAAAAGAATCAAACATAAACAATCAACAAAAAGTAATACATCGAAAAGGAACATGGACAATTACGGAGTATTGAATCCATACCCGATGGTCTGTAGCTTTCAGTTTGGGTAACAATCGATCTAACATCTCAAGCTTCCCGCAAAGCCTGATGATTGGTGGCAGAAAATGCTTAGGCATAAAGCTCTCCACCTACAAAACATGTACATTTTATAAATGAAAAGGGTTGTTAACATTAGCAAAAGACAAAAAAGAAATATGAACGTTACAGCAGTCCCCACCTTACCCCGCAAGAAGAGAAGGAACCGGGAAGCAGTGTAGGAAAGAAAAATAAACAAAATTAGCCCCAGAACGAAAAGCATACCTCATCTGAATGCAGCTGACTAAGATAAGGGTGATTGCATATATTGCGAAGCTCCATGACCGAGTTGTGGACTGAACGTGCCTGCAAAAGACAATGGCAATCAAGTTTAGACTAAGGAACTATACTATATGCACTGTAAATCATAAATCTTCAAAGTCAGACAAAAACACAGAATAAAATATACTGTCGATAAACCTTTGTACTTCCAATTGCGCCAAGATTATCTTCAACCCGTTGCATCAAAAGTTTCTGATATGCAGATGCTTCACACCTAATCAGTCTCTCAATCTTTTCAGGAAGCTCATTCTCAACCTATCAAAGTATTTCCAGAATGCAGGAAGCATGTATAAATAGCTAGGAGTAAAACTGTTTGATAAAACAAGTATAAATGAAAGAAACACTCCATTCAGGATATCCAACGAGAGAAGACCTTGTGTTTTAGTCTTCGAAGAACAAAGGGTCTCAGAACTTGATGAAGACGATTTATGATCAACAAATTCTCTTCCTCGGATAGTAAAGCCTAATGAGGGGGAAGCAAGTGCTTGTAGAATGAGTATAACTTCACCAAACTAAGTATCTAAACCAGTAAATTAAATGGCTTACTTCATCAGCCGAATTATCAGCAGTACCCTCAAATGGCTTGTTGAACCACTGAGAAAAATCTTCAGATGAGTTAAAAATGTTGGGCAACAAAAAATTTAGTAGCGCCCAGAGTTCCTCAAGATTGTTCTGCACAAGAGAAAGATCAAGCAGTCAATTCATATCCCCAACAAGAAGCCAGGGACAGATATAATGCATGAAGCACACAAACACCCAGAAGTCTAAGTAAAAGAACTCAGCTTCTAAATTATAGGCCATAAACATAATTGCTAAATTCAAAGAGACGAGAAGGGGAAAAAAGACCACAGTACCTGCAGTGGTGTTCCAGTTAACAGCAGCCTGTGAGAACTCTGATAGTGCTTCAATTCAGCATTTAATTTGCACGAAGCATTCTTTATGCGATGGCCTTCATCAATGATAATGTAGTGCCAATGAATTTTACTTAGTTTTGGTCTATCATGCTTGTTCATTAGGTACTCATATGTTGTGAGAAGGACATTAAACTTCTGGTGGACAATCTTCTCCCTGAAATGAACAGAAACAACCTTGCTGACATCTGGGGCCCAACATAACAGAAGAGAACAAGAAAACAAGTACATCAAGAGTCCTCATGTTCTTACTTAAATAATTTACGCCTATCTTCTGGAGGTCCAGAATAGACGATTTTATGTATACTGGGGGCCCAGAAACTAATTTCCGATTCCCATCCTGGTAAAACAGAAGAAGGCACAACCACCAAGAAAGGACCTCTGTCATTTTTGCTCTCCATCAGATAACAAATTAGAGATATAACCTGGTCAAAACCCATGGCAGAAATGAAAGTCATTAGTTTTTGTGATATCGCAACTAAGTGATATTGTATTATTACACACAAACCCCATACCTGAACAGTTTTCCCAAGGCCCATTTCATCAGCAAGAATTCCATTTAAATGGTTGTTATATAGTGAAACCAACCACCTCAATCCATTCATCTGGTACCTGGAGAACATGAGGGCAATTTACGAAATATTTTTAAGTCAGAATGACAAAGCACCTGTATCTACACAAGATATCACCCTCACGCATTAATAGAACACAAGAGGCCAGGAGAATATCCACTGCCTCAACATCACAATTATGCACAAATGCACAGGTGCTTGCACACAAGGACGTACAGGGGTAGAGAGAGAAAATGATCCATAAAACAGAAAAGAAAGCAAGATGTACTCACTCCCTCAATTTTCCACCCTTGAGAGAAGTTGGTTGCTCCGCAATGCCCTCTTTTATACTGCATACCAAGAGCCAACCATTATTGATCGAACAATTCTAACAAAGGAAGATAGGACAGTGAATAACTGGATGTTCAACACTCGAAGCTCCACATATCAACAAACAGAGTAAAAGTACAATCTAGAAGAGCAAAGTCAAGAATAATTTGGTTTTTAAATAAAATAACAAATCAAATTGACAAAAAGAAAGCAACTCAACTATACACAAAGTGGGGCAACATTTTAGAAAATAAGGATAACAAAAGCAGCTTAATACCTATGAGCCATTAGGTAGTACTTCTCGTTGCTTTCCAAATAATGCTGGAAGACAACAGGAATAATGAGAATGGAAAACTAACACATAAAAAGTAAAACACAAACTCAAGATTGCTCATATGAGACTTGCCTTTGCTTGGTCGCTTTCATCTTCATTGTCAAAAGCTGTTTCATTCTCAATAGCAGCAATAGTACGCGACTCATCCATGTTATTCTCAAAACGGCTTCCAATAGCCTTTGCTGCCTGTAACCTGGAACCCAGCTTTTGCAGGTATTTCTCTGTCTCTTTCAGCAATTGCTTAACACGATCTGATTTTGCATCCTACAAAAGAACCACCAACTAACATTGCAACAAACTTGATAAAAAAACTGCCAACCAAGATTCAGTCCACTTTAGAGAACAACATCCGACCTGCACCATACGCAGATATCCTTCCACATCATTAATCTTCAGCAAATTAATCTTCTCGCGCTGGATTCGATCAATTTTCTCGCGGTGAGCACGCTCCTTCCTTTTGTGGAACTCCTTTGCATATCTGTTGAAACCCTTTAACCTTTCTCTCTTGAACTTGAACACATCCTCCATTTTTTCCCTGGAGTTAGGCCACTCAGCTAGTCAATAAAACATTGCCTAAAACTAAAAAATGAGCTACAAAGATAACAGCTACATATACATCTATAAAGGATAAAGCGAATCAAAACCAAAATATAAAATGAGGTCCTTGCCTGTGAACTTCAAGCTCAGAAAAAAATTCCTTCTGCCGCTCTCGGATTCTCTTCTGCCGCTCTTCCTTCATCTTTTGCTCATACTTTTCAAGTTGTTTTATCCTTCTACCATGTTTATGCTTTTTATAAGATTTTAAGCGCTCCATGTCGCTTGTGACTGGCTTAAAAAAATCATTCAGAAACTCACTGCCAAAATTTACCAGCATAAGGGAGTCAAAATTACTAGAAGGCAGGGACGCGATCAAATTAACATATGCATATAAAAATCCAATGAGTCACAACTGTTAGAAAGAAAGGGGAAATCATTACCTTTTCAAACGGCGCTGCAGATCCAGCAACTTAAGCTTTTTCAATTCTATGACACTTTTGGTTTTGGCAGATATATCTTCAGAGGAGCTCACAGTTTCCTTAATGAATTAAAAAAAAAAGAGACATGCACACGCAAGCACATACTACATCAGTGCAACATTCAAATCCTAGATAATTTCATTAGGATGAAAATATAAGTATATATTATAAGAAATGAAAATGAGGAGAGCACCAACAAGTACACAAGAAGAAAAAAACAATATGAGAAAACAGAGTATCATAACGAACCTGCAACTGGTTAAAATTAATTGTTATTCTTTGTCTTGCTTTTTGCTCCTTTAAAGCCCACTTTTCTTCCACTAAAAGCTTCTTTCTTTGCTGATCCATAATCCACTTCTCTGACATGGTGTACCTTGGGGGTGGCAAATCAACAGAAGCTGAGTTATCTTCATCATCTTGTTCAGCTAAAGCAGGATTTCCATGTCTTGAAGAGTCGTCAATTAGCGGGACTTTGCACCCATCTGGATGGTATCTAGTCTGAGATTCAGGGAATTTTGCATCATCTGCAAGTAACCAAAACAATGGACACGTGCATGGTAAGTGCTTCTGCTGATAACACCTCCAAAGGCATAATCCAGTAAATGGTACACATGCACATATAAACCTAAATGAATCAAAAAGAAATCATCATCAGTAATTTATTTACCAGAGATACCACCGTTCACAAGATTTTGGGATTGCATAGGAGCACTGTCCTTTTTGTTTAAAGCCATGTTATGCTGAGCACCCCATGATGGTAATGATTCCTGAGCCACCTCATTATGACTTCCTGCCCAAGTCATTGCCTCAGGGTTCAGTTGCTTGTTTACACCAGTAGAAAAAGAGGCCTGATTGATTCTTCCACTCTGGGCACGTCCATTATCTATGCTTTCTACAGTATTACCAATCGGTGAACTGCCCCTTGTATTCGATGAATCATCCTGCTGCAATGGATTAGAAGCGAACGACTGTGCCCCAACAGTTTCCTGGGCCTGCTTCTCGGCATCCAGCTTTCTTGTCACAAGATGCTTCCCATCATCAACAAGTACGGAATGGTCAGAATGTGAACCTACTTTTTCATCAGGCTTCAATTTGTCAACATCTTTTGGTAAAGAGTTACCATCTAAATATCTTACAGCAGTTGAGGCAACCGGAGGGACCTTATCAGTTTCCCTTGCACTATTTGCCCATGCGAATGAGGTTGCAACTCCTGGAAAGTTGGTTTGCTCATTAGAAGATTTTCCTTTATGATCCACCAGCTCCCTACGAATAGCTTCTGCATTTACAATAGATAATCACCAACTAGAAAATAGTAGCTGAACATTCAAATGAGCGAGTACACTGAACGATAAATATTACAAGAACCTATAGGGGTAGTGTAAACTAAGCTCCGTCTGCAGTTTGATATGGCTGTGTAGAACATCTTATGTCTAAATTTAAGAGCTAAAACTTAAGCTGTAGGAGTAAGAGTAAGAGTGGTTAGATTTTACAAATAGTGTTGATCACAGATTCTCTTTACTATCAAATCAAAAGGAACGGGTAAATTTTGTAAAATAACTAAAATGGAAAGCCTTTTTAGGTTTAAAATTTAATTTGGGGAGAGGGGAGTGGGGAAGAAATGTTACGGAGGTACTAAATTTGTGGAGGCCACCTCTAATATTGATCTACATTTTATACTCAAAACTTAAGAAGTACACTTATTTGAGGTATTTTCTCAACTGACATTTTAGGAGGTAAAAAATAACATCAAACAAAAATAGCCTATGTATATCCTAGTCCAAGACAATCCCAATGGCTTGTGTCTAAAGATCGACTCAGTGGCACAGAAGATACTTGATAGGCAAAGCTCTGCAAACACATAATTAGCAGTGTGCATTGAAATATCCTTTTCGGTTTCTTCTATTTCTAAAGCCAAACATAGCATCCTGAATCTGGCAGCACCAGATACATGAAGTAATAGCAACTGAAGCTCACAACATGAGCCTGGTATTGGGGTTTCAAGAGACCTTGTCATGTAGCCAATAAACAGTTCTTACCATCTCTATTAATGATACTTCCAAGAGCTATCTCGAGATGTAACCTCTTGGGAGCCAAACCATTCCTGCATATTCAAATAAATAAATCATTGCAGAAACTAAGTGAACAAATACCTCACCTTCCATTACTGCCATAAGAAGTCAAAAGCACAAAAAGTCTTGCCAACCTAAATGCTAGAAAGACGAGGCATTGGGCCCTAAGCTGTCTCAATTGTTGCTCCCTGAAAGGCATGCCAGGTGACGCATTACCCTGAGAAATTGGAGATTTTCCCGTATCTCTAGAAGCTGCTGTCGCCTGGCAATAATTACAAGTATCATTAAAACCACATCCAAAATACAGTGCACGATTAATAGATTAAAAAATAAACAAAAGAAACATCATCAAGATCCAAATCATTGACTAAAATTAACTTAGGATGAAACAATCATTCAATGGCAGAATAAAATAAGGGTATAACACAATCTACACTAAGTCCCGTGGACTCCTATCCAAAGTTGAAAACAGATGCCAGTACAGAATCTAACATAATTGAAGGAAGGGAATTCTCCAATCCTAAATGGGTTCAATATCTCTGGGCCTTGCAAAATAAAGCTGAGTTTTATTAGGAAGATTGCTAGAGTACCTGACTGAACCTAGTTGGGTCTCCAAGTATATTTGAACTGCCTCCATCATTCTCTGGAACCCTTCTTACTGAAAGTGGCGTGGATGTCTCGTCCATGCGGTTAACTTGGAAATTATGTCCTCCTGTGGTATTTTCAGAGAGACTTGCTGCAGTTTGTCCTGCAAATCCAAGCAGATGACTTTCAGCACCACTGATCTGTGCTGAACCAGAAAATCCTAGTTCCCCCATTGCATTTGAACCAAAAGGAACAGATATTCCACCCTGACCTTTGATAAAAGAATCTATAGCATTAACATCAAGATTTTGAATCCCACAGACAGCTAGCCATCAGCGATATGTCTGCAATATGTCTCAAGGAAGAAGCTATACTGTTGTCTCTTATGGTATAAATAAGCAGCATGAAGCAGTGTAAAGGGAAGCACGAAGTTCAGCAGACAACTTAATGTTATTCTTTCCCCTAAAATACTTAACTAGCTTTAAGGAGGAATATTTTGCCTCAGTATGATGGACCACTCTTGATTCGTGGCTAATTAAAAGCATGCCCCAAGGAGTAAGTCCAACTTTAGATGATAACCTCGAACTAAATCTAAGTTCAAAGCTTACGGATAGCATTAGAAAAATGTGGTAAGAGAAAACATAAAACACAAACATTATTTGGTGACTGATCTTACTTGATACAAGAGATGGTACCATTGACTGCTGCAAAATTGCTTCTCCTGGCACACCACCAGAAACAGCATTGCCTGAAAACCTGGGGAACTGAGACCGATCCAGTGCTGCCTTATTTTGATTCCATGACATTCTGGGAGAGAGATTTTCATGTGCGGGCGGAAAAGAACCCCCTTGTTGACCAAAAGATGTATGCCCAGATGAAGCTTCCAGCTGACTACCACCTGGAACCATACTGAAGCTACTATTTTCACTACCCCTAGTGGAGAAACCCCCCAATGGGTCAACCCTGTTGGCCTTTCCTTTCCTCAAATCAACTGCAGAATGAGCATCAACATGTTGGGAGTCAACTATATGAGGTTCAGAGGGCAAAGAAGAATCGCCTCGCTTCCTCTTGGTAGCCTTTTTACCATCCTTTTGATTTCCTACTCTATCTTGAGATTGTGAATTAGCAGATCTGGTATCCAAACTCGAAGGACTTTCATGATCGAGAGACTGACTGCTCCTATGAGCTCCAGATCCCTGATAAACATCATGGACAGTACTACCAGGGGCAACAGGCAGCTTGTTGGTGACCAGGGAATCAACCTTAGATACCTCATTGTCAGCCATAGCATGAGAAGGACCTGCAGAGTTTGCTGTTTTGTTCATCAAAGATGGCCCAAATATGACACGAAGTAAAAAATTATTTTCACTTTGACAAGAAAGGATGCAAACTATAACGAGAACCGATTCGGATACCACAAGTTTTACCTGCATATTGTGCACCAGCCGAGTCTCCACCTTGAGACCCACCAGTCATAGGAAGACGTTGAGATTTTAAAGATTCAATATCGAGGCCATTTTGGTTGATAACAGTCTCCATAGCCCTAGACAAAACAACAAGGCAATATTAACAAAACTTTGAACAGCTCCCCTTTTTCATTATAGTATATGTAATCATTGATTAGTGTCAAACGTATACTTTAGGAAATGGTCAGTGAACTCTATTTCTCTTGAATCTTCATCTAGTTGTATAGAAAATTCAGATAATGTACATATGACACATCTCTTGTTCAGAGTAGGTTCACAAGTAATCAACAGCTTCAGATTGGGACTACCCTCACTCAATAATGACTGTCACAAAAATCAAATTGGTAGATTATTGTTTCCCCAATTTATGTCATTTTGCTCCTTGCATCAATCAAGGGAGGATACTAGGCTAATATAGAGAGGAATCAGAAATAGTTACGAAAAATGGACAAAAGGTCTTACTTTTGTTTCAACACAGAATCTAGAAACACTAAATGGAAAAGCACACACCAACAACACCATTTACACAGCGTGTAAATGATGGACTTTCCATCGGTAAACAAATGACTAATTAATTTGAACACTGAAAGAGTCAGAAAATGAAACCAAGAAGAGGCAAACGAAAACTAATTGATGATTTAAGAGAGAGGAATTTTAAATTATTGAGAATCAAATAAGTAAGCTTCATAAGAGAAATTTGGAAAATGAAAGATTTGGATACCCTTGAGATGGCCTACGACACTTTTACGGAAACAGAAAGAGGAAGAATTGAAGCAGAGAGCAAAGTAGAGGAGGCAGACGGATCAAAGTGGGAAAACCCTACAAGGCATTTGAATAATGGTTGTGCCTACTTGGGTTTGATGGACCACCTGAATAACACTCAACACAAAAGTGAAACTTTTGGTTCTGGAAATTCAAAACTTAGGCCAGCTCTTATTAATATTAAGGTAGATTGACCAGATGGCACCATAGAAGGCTAAAACAGAGCAAGGTTTATGAAAATCCCGTCAAGGGCCATAGTTAGTTAGCTCATGTTTTATAGAGTTGCAGGGAAAAACAAAACACAAAGAGTAACACAGGTACAGTGGAGCAAAACTTAACCTTCAGCCGCTTCATTCAACAACTTGTTATACAGTAGAAAGAAAGCCAAAGCGTTGAAAAAACAAATGCATCGTGACAGTGTGTGAGGCATACTGAAGATTATGAATTGCTTAAGTACCCACTAGGAGGAAAAAATTGACAGATGAATACTACACAGCAGACAGAGGACAGCTTACCCAGCATGAACTGAAGTATTCATTCAAGTCCCAACTTTTACCACTAAATTAATTGATAAACCAAAACAAACTAAATGCTCCAGGTTGCATGTGGGTAATATCAATGGTAACTAGCAGTCTACTTTACCTTGAAATTACTTGATAGGGCATGGAGTGCTCCTTCCCACTCGATTTCATATGTTGTAATATCTGAAATGCATAATCATTCACAGAATTTACTCTAAACTTAAGAGTAGGAAAGAGATAAAAGTGGAGGAGTGTTTCTTGAATCAGAACAGCACTCACAACATGAAGTTTTGCAGCCAGTTTTGCCGGCTCGTCAGTCGATTCTTGAATTAGTTTATGTAGAAACTTGGCAGCCTCCAATTCCACATTATGAGAAGGCTGTGGGGACGCCATCTCATGTCACCTTCTGAATAAAATCAAACAGAACATGAACAATACGCAGAGTCAGCACCGTCATAGTTGTTGAGTAATCTTTCTAGACATCTAAGTGAAGTCATCGTGAATTCCTCCCACAACAAAAAAAAAATACCTATTTTCTCTACTCAAATAAGGACAATACAGAACTCTACAAATTGCTGAAGAATTTCCAAACAGACAATGGAGAAATGAATCACTCTACCATAGTTCTCAAAACCCTCTCACAGTCTCAGTTTATTGTGAAACCAACACAGTAAAGTGCCCCTCAGTCCTAAAACTCCAACGCATGAGCTTCTGTCCTCTCGTATTTCATACATGCGCCTAGGGTTTGGACCAACTCAACTACAGATAACACCACAACTCGCCCAACCCAGTTGGGACATCATGCAGTAGGAAGACCTAATAACGGGATAAACAAGCTAAAGCAAATTTGAAGACGACTGGGGTATTTTACAAATGCGCGATTGAGCATCATCAAAACCTTGGCGAGCACAAGACCAAGCACACAAGCAGAAACGGGGACACAAGTTCCCTGAATCACACGAAGATTTGCATGCTCAGCTTAAACAGACTTTCTACCACCCCTAGAGATGGAGAGAGGAAGGAGAGGATAAATTCAACCGTGCGCACAATAAATTTCCCGGAAAAGAAACATACTATCCTGAAAAGACTCCGGAGGGGGGCGAAAATGGCAAGCGAAGAACCTAGACCTACAAAACGGGCATGGAAATGGCCTCTGCGGAGTTTACCTGATCGGAGATCAGAACCGGGAATTGCGAGGAGACAGTGACTCAGTAGCTGAGTTACATGAACAAAAGAGCAATTTGCTTTCCAAAATCAATTTTGTGCAGTTGTGGAATGGAAAAGAGTTAATTTCGAGTTTTCGACGACGACGGCGACGACTCGCACGCACCACCGACTCCTATACGTATCTTTGATTCCGGCACGTGCGAAGTATTTGTTATTGTTTTCGTGAATATCTATTTTTTAATAAGTACAAATATTCTCAAGGCAAAAGATAATGATAATAATCACCGTAAAAATAATCATAATAAATTTTCTCTGGTAGAAAATAGTAACAAAACGCTGGCGATTTGTTTTTCTGCCTGAGAATTTGTTTTTTTTTAACCTGCCTGAGAATATTTGTTATTTGTTATATTGTGAAATATGGTATGGAGTTTAGTGTATTTTAATGTTGGATATGAATCATAAAATGCTAAAATTTGATAATGTTGAAAGAAAATATCCGTGAGGGTAATAATTGAATGTATTCTGTTGAGTGTTGACTACAAAATTTGAAATTTCTTATTAAATTTGAGAGTTTTAAGTGTTTAGTATGGAAAAATTTGTACAAGACAAAGTTACAACAATACTATAAGAGTCGGAGTTTGAAAGACATAAACTATGGAAAATTATATTGATTTGCTTCTTAATTGAGAGAAGAAAATATGTTGAATCTTATTGGATATTTTACCAAAATTAGATAGAAAAAGGTCCTAAATCATGTACATTTATACTTCTTCCTTCTAATTGTATTAGGTCTCAACCAACACTATTTTATTATTTTAAAAATATATTAAATTTTTTTGAAAAAATAGGGAGAAGTCTAAAACTTAAACGATTTGTACTCTATTTCCTTTTAAATGTGTGAGATTCAACTAACATTATTTCCATGTATTATATTTTTATCGTCTTTTTAATTGTCACGAAATGGAATTCTTGTTTGGTATGGTTTTTAGATCTTAGTACTCTAGAAGAGGAATGCATGAATGAACTAGGAATATGGATGTGAAGAAGTAAGGATCCATAACTTTAAAACTTCGCGGCAGACCCTAGCGAGGCAGGTAGGCTAGGAGTGGGTCTGACAAGTCGTGAAAATTAAAACAGGCAAAAAGTCCAAAGACGAGTTCATAGGACACAGGTCCATAAGCCTGGCCCTAGACGAGTGGACTAGCTCATATGATGAGTTTGACCGACTATTACGCATTGTCGTTACCTATCTTCCCCCAATTGACGAGTATGGGAATTAAGCAGAGAGTTGATGTCAACTTCTTACAACTCATCCTATGGAGGTTAAGTCACAAAATTGCTCTTTTTAGAAGTTTTTGAAAAGATGAAGACAAAGAGCAAACTCAATCTCAGTCTTATGAGATTCGATTTGAGTTGGTAATATATCACGCACAAGATGGTTTACTTCTTTGTATTTGTGTTGATTAATACCTAGATTATTCAACTTGGTGTAGAATAAAAATGACCTCTCATTCCTGTAGAATATAAAAAAAATACATGAACTACAAGGTCTTGAATATATTATAAATGTCATTTCCACTTCTGGTGGCCTATCTTTTCTTTTTCTTCCTTATACGATGATGGCCTATCTTTTCATTAAGATTATATCGATAGGAAATTGTGTATGATCATTGTTGGGAATCATATAGATCTAAATTAGTAGTGAGAAGTCAATTTAAATGGTATGAAATTGCATTGATAATTTGTAGAAATATAGGGGGGACTTAGACCAGAATATGCCATTTGCTTCATTGAAAGAACCCTTTAATTTACTTGACATTCCTTGAGATTTAACTACATCCAATTTCCACTGCTTTGGGTTGTTAACTACTGCAGAGTTAGTCATTTTGCTTTAGACGTTTGATTTAGGATTTCGATATACGATATTGTAGGAACCCCTCAATTGATTTACAAGCACAACCTATACGACTGGAGTGATTGACAAAAAAGCGCCCTAGAAAATGACTAAAAATGACCTCTCATTCCTGTAGAATATTAAAAAAAACATGAACTACAAGGTCTTGAATATATTATAAATGTCATTTCCACTTCTGGTGGCCTATCTTTTCTTTTTCTTCCTTATACGATGATGGCCTATCTTTTCATTAAGATTATATCGATAGGAAATTGTGTATGATCATTGTTGGGAATCATATAGGTCTAAATTAGTAGTGAGAAGTCAATTTAAATGGTATGAAATTGCATTGATAATTTGTAGAAATACAGGGGGGACTTAGACCAGAATATGTCATTTGCTTCATTGAAAGAACCCTTTAATTTACTTGACATTCCTTGAGATTTAACTACATCCAATTTCCACTGCTTTGCGTTGTTAACTACTGCAGAGTTAGTCATTTTGCTTTAGACGTTTGATTTAGGATTTCGATATACGATATTGTAGGAACCCCTCAATTGATTTACAAGCACAACCTATACGAATGGAGTGATTGACAAAAAAGCGCCCTAGAAAATAAGACCGTTATAATTTTGGAATTATTTTTTAATTATCTGCTACAGTTAGATCACTTGCTAGTTTGATCA